>OMNN01042890.1:0-11724 GCA_900302755.1 Chromis chromis
CGTGTCTAGCAAAATGTGACAGAGAGAGAAAGTGAAAAAATTGGGAGATTTTGTTGCACTGAAACTCCCAAACTGCTCCACTGTTTAGTTTTTTTCTGTTGAGAGGTAAAAAAAAAAGCTTAATATTGTGTTGGTCCCCCTTGTGGTCAAAAATGCTCTGAACCATTGGGCATGGACAAGAGGACCTCTCAGGGTGTCCTATGGGGTCTGGCACCAGGACGTTGGCAATGGATCCTTTGGGTACTCTGGCTAGTGCAGTGGGGACTCTGTCAATGAAACTTGTTCCATTGCATCCTGTTGATGCTTGATCAGAATGGGGTCTAGGAAGCTTGGAGGTCAAATCAACATCTTGGGCCATTGTCATGTTCCTCAACATGTTCCTGATTGGTTGATGTTGTTGCCATGTGGTGGGGTGCATTTTCCTGCAGGAGTAGGCCAGTGACATTTGGAACTTCCATTTGCATGAGGGAGTGTGCTTGTTCTGGGACAATGTTTATTTGGGTGTCTAAGTCTCATCAACACGGATGTTAAAATCCAAGGTTTTCCAGCAGAACACCACATAGTACCAATATGATCAATGTTATTCACTTCACCTGTCAGTGGTCATAATGTTGCAGCTGATCGGTGTATGTAGGCTATTTATCAAAATCAACACCGCACACCATCAACATCATAACCACCCTTTTGAGAGATTCAGTAGAAGGCAACTGGACTTCTCTTTTTTGTTCTTGAAGACGTTTCACCTCTCCTTCAAGAGACTTCTTCACTTCTGACAGATGAAAAGTTCCCATTGTCCATCTCACTCACATGGCTAATGGTCCATTATTGACCTAAGACTGCCTCGAGGTATGAATAGTCGTGAAACTGCTGGTCAGGGATGACTTAAGATGTTAATGGTGGTGAAAAGCATCAAAATTGCATTATAAGTACCTGATAAGTGATGCTATAGACCCTCTACTCTGTTTAGACATGGCTGTTTCAGCTTAACATAGATGCCTTATCAGGTACTTGCAATGCAGACTTGAATCTGCACAGACAGTTTGTGCAGATATAATGAAATAATCTCATTTATAAAGCTTTTGCAACCTCCTAATCTAAAAAGCAGAATGTACACATTGTACAAATGCGGCCTACCAATTTCACTGTACCCAAATAAAAACAATGATCAAGGTAATAGCATCACTAAAGCCTGACTGAACAACGTACAACCTAATGCTCACTATAGCCAGTTTGGTGTCAGATTTTTACCCCTACATTGTAAAGGTGCAGTCTTGCTTTAGTTTATGTCCGTGTTAACCTAAATGAACTGAAACCAATGCTGAAATCCATGCATGACTATTTAGGCATGCAAGAGGACTGGGTCAGATCATCCCAGCAACAATGATGGAGACAACTGAAGTAGCTGCAGAACGCTAATCAAGCTCACTGGGTAGTATCGCATTATCTGATTCAGTTACACCAACAATAAGTCATTTCCATCCATCCATGGATGGGGGGGCTGGAGCCTATCCCAGCTGACTCAGACGAAGGCAGACACCCTGGACAGGTCGCCAGTCTATCACAGAGCTACACATAGAGACAGACAACCAAGCACACTCACATTCACACCTACAGACAATTTAGAATCATCAATTCACCTCAGTATGTTTTTGGACTGTGGGAGGAAGCTGGAGTACCCGGTGAAAACCCATGCATGCACGGAGAGAACATGCAAACTCCACACAGAAAGACCCCAGGCCGGGATGCAAACCAGGGATCTTCTAGCTGTGAGGCGTCGGTGCTAACAACTGAGCTACCGTGCAGCCCTAAAGTAGTTTCACTGCTACTTATTTTTGCTGTGATACCAATCAGTCACATTGGTGCATTGATACCACTAACCGCTCTTCACTGGAGTACATTCTCCTGTGATCCTTAAATCCCAATAAATACATTTCACAAGGTTAACGGTACAAACAAAACTAATTAAGATGACAAGTAGATCTGTGTTAAAATTTGATGGAAGGGGTGGGATTCACAACATTAATTTTCCAGGTGCAAAGTAAATGAAGAAGCAGCCACCATTCTGCCAACACTTCTCTTTAAACTTTAAACAACGCATTTGCTCCCTAATCACTCTCCCTGCTCCACCTCTGCTTTTTCTGTCTGGCTTTTTTTTCTCCCCGTTTCCTCGCCCTCTTTTCATAAGCTCGGCCTCCTCTGCTGTCAACTCTAATGAGGACACGGTGTGTGTCTGTATGTGTGCGCTAGGATGGATGTGTGTGTGTTTTTAAGTGGTCTGGGGAGGCTCATCACTCTGCTGTGTGTCCCCACTGAATCCCACTGGTTGAGGGGAGACACATATACGCATGGAGTATTGCTGATGCTGGAAGCAGCCACTCAATGTTGGCCTAATGACTCCCTTTACGATTGCACTCCTACTCCTTCATACGCAGCATAATATCAAACTGCGCCTGACCAGCAGCACAAGCACAAAATCAAGCCTTCTTTGAAAAAATGGTTGCAAATTTTGCCAAATATGCATGCATTGTGTGAACAATCTGGCCTGGGGGAGGGAAAATAACTCTCAAATTGGTATCATTTGACTGGCCAAAACCCACCACAAGGCAGACTATTTATCTGGTTGTCTCGATGGTCGTCTTGCTGTGGAGTTCCAGGAGTTTAAGCTGGGATTCTTGCCAAATATGGAGTCTCGAGATCTCTGAACTGGATCTCACCCAAACAAAAAACTGCATTTACAAACAGGAATACAGTCTGCTTTCTCTAAACCTCTTATTTCTTATGTTGAACAACATCACAAAGGAGCATTACAACACATCAAGCACTGGCTTAGTTTCATTTCCATATTCACAAATGCATATTGGAATCATTCTGCTCCAACAAAGTATACTTAGCTTGTACTTTAAGGCTAAAAAAAATAAAAACAATGAATAGGAATATTTGCATTCAATTGATTGCACTTATTTTAGAACTTAGTTAGGCTGATTGTATTTCATGTGCCATGAAAATACTTCAAGACATGTCACTTACCACATGTATGTGATAAAGAGCAGTATTCATATATTTGACAGGCATTTAATGTTCTTTTCTGAGAAAAAAGAAAGACCTGTATTTATGTTTCTTTGTGACAGCACCCTCTAGTGGCCCTAGTAATTATGACGGGAGCAAAGTAGGACATGAAGTGACAAAAGGTATATAGTCAGAAGAGCACATTGTGAGGAGGTTGGGGCGGATGGATGGGACGATAAAACACTGGACTTTCACATGATGATCGCTGTTTGTTTTTCGCTGCTTGTTGGTCCGATTTTCTTCATTGATTCATGTTTGCTTGTTTTTTATGGACCTCTTTTTTGATATAATCTAACCTTTATTGATTCCTTCTCTGCATTGACCCATCCTATTCAATGTTAACCTTAACTATACATACAAGGAGCAGTGGGCTGCCACAGTGTAGCGCCCAGGGAGCAGTCAGGGGTTAAGGGCCTTGCTCAAGGGCCCACAGTGGTGGTGACTGGGACAAGCGGTCGCTCTCACTTCCCCACCTCAACCTCTTGCCAGTCCAGTCAACTACCCCCTTGATATGATCAAGGCCCACTTGGGATAGTCACAGGTTCTAACTGCTTTCTTGATAAGTATGTTCTCCTTTTATGTTCTGACAGTATAGGTTCCCTGTGAACTTCAGTGTTGAGACTCCATTCTTCTCAGTATGCACAGCAGCATCCAAAAAAAAAAGGACGTTTATTTCCTCTGACTACTTACAACAGTGTCCTCAGATCACTCCCTGGAAAGTTTCACCACCATTAACACAGTGAGTCATCCTTCACCTGGCAGTTTCACAACCATTCACACCTCGAGGCATGTGAGCCTTGGGTCCGTAATGGGCCATTAGCCATGTGATTTTTGGGGGTGAGAATAAATTCTTGGGACTCCCAGCCAGTCAGTTAGAACTGAGTGAAGTGAAAGAACCAAAAAGAGAAATCCAGTTGAGTTTTACTAAAGCACTTACGATTAAACTGCATGTGACCTTTCACGTGGGAAGCCTTGTTACTTTACTCTATGAGGCAATAACACTGTTAATATTGCTAGAACTTACACTTCAAGCCTATTTACCAATTTGTAGTCAGTTCAGATTCACACAAAATGTATTAGAATATTAAAACGGTACTGATACATCAAAAATAACTAATCAAAACGTACAAAAATGCACCCAAGAAGCTTCTACATACAGTAGCTGGATGCTTTTTTGTTTGTTTACCTGACTCATAGACAAGTTATGCACATTACTTATTTCTTCTTCCTTTTTTCCGATATTGAGTATAGAACACTCTACGGATTCCTACTATTACAAATATGATTACGCTTTGTACATAAAACTGATTGGGACAGGATACACACTGGATTTGGTCTGTATTTAACATCTTTACATTCATTCTGACTCCAAATTAATCCATGTTCTGTTTACATATCTCCCCATACAAATGTATACTCCAAACAAAAAGAAAACCAGTGAGTTAAAATCCATCGCAGCACACCGACGAATCCCAAATTAGACAGCTGGCAACCAAAATACTCCACCTGATACTGATGTGATTGAAGTTGTAGACGCCAGTCAAAAATAACAAGCATCAGTCTATAGAGGACCAAACTTGGCTTCATAGGAAAATAAGGACAGAATATACTGAGAAATATAGAAAATTGTACGCAATATTGGGGGGAAATATGATGAAAAAGATCAGTCCTAAAATAAAAGTTTCACATTGAGTTTGACAGTTACAGACTCACACACAGACTGGATGCTAGTTGGCATTATTTAGATATGCTGTATATCTTGTAGAAGAATTGGCAGATAGATGACTGGATGATACGATGTTTAAATGCGTTATTATAATGTTTTTGTGTGGAGATTTGGTATACTCACCTTCTCAGGACTTGCCAGGTCTGCAAGTTGGGCTCACAAGTCTCCCCAGTTGTGTCAAGCCACTGTAATGACTGACAGGGAGCGTGTCCCAGCTGTCTTCTTAACTTACTGTATGTAAGACTTCAACAAAGAGCAAAAGAAGACTGTTAACTGCTGTCAGCTGGCAAGAAAGTGGAGCTCTGACATGCTGGAAAAAGAAACATCTGGAGCAGCAAATAAGAGCACAATCACAGCTTAGTGAGCACATGACAGAACAGAAGCACTGCATTATTTAGACTTCACATTTGATGGCATTTGGTTGTCTTTGACTCCATTGTACTAACTTCCAACCTAATGAATAAGAGTGCAAGACGTTTAATCACAATCTGACAAGGAAATTTATGTTATTAGCAGTCAAAATCCATCAAGACTAAAACTCTAGCAACTTCTGAGCAACTCCATGATGTAGAAATGCTTGTATTACACACCCCAAAAACAAAATTGCAGTTTCTACCCTGTTTTAAATCCTATAAGAATGTTAAACAGCAGATCTACAGTATGGTACTGTAAAGATTACAGGCAGTTCCATGCTTACATCTATTGGTATTTAGAGGTACTTCAAAATCTTTCAGAATTTTACTTCACTGGCATTTTAAGTAAAGAAATTATTAGTATCCTCCATGTAAAATGTTAGGTTTGCTGTGTCAATGACTTTATTTTGAACTGCAGTCAAATAATATATAGCATTCCTTATGTGAAGGTGAGTTTTCTACTGAATAAATTACAAAAATTGAAGAAGAAAAAACATACATTTAAACATAGTCAACTTTATTTGCCATTTTCAGTCATTCATTTGTAGGATCAACCAGCCATAGTAAACTTTAAGACAAATAAAGAGCAAGTTTCATCTGGTTTCAGAGCACAGACAGGCCACGAGACAGCAGACTTCCAAACAGCCAGGATGTAGATTGAGCCCAACTTAGCCAAATGGCCGCAACAACCAATCTGACCGACTTCGACCCTGCCGGAAGTGGCAGTCAGAATCTGATAACAACTTCCAAAGCACTCCACAAAACCCACCTTCAGACAAGAGCAATCCAACAATGTGTACTGGGGCCACAGTCAGATTATAGGATTGATTTGGATCCCCAGTCATGACCATTGCAAAGGACCACATGGCCCCCATAAAATCTCTGACCGATTCCTGGCCCCACAGGACTTGGGGGGGGTCAGAAATCTTGATGACAACTTCAGAAGGATTCCACCCACACCAACCGGGCCACAAGGAATACCAAACTCACAGCAGAACAAAGACAGAATTATTGGACCATTCTGGATTTAACCATTCTTTATGTTTACTTATTTTAAAGAGACTGTTGAACATTGATTCCAATAACCTCCTTGTGATCACCATTACACCATCTGCTCTTCTCAAACCTTTTATTTTACTTGTTTATGTGTCAACTTAGAAGTTTGACATGTCTGATTTTCATATATGCATATTTAGTCTTGTTTCAATCGTCTTCCCACCAGGAGCATAAACATATCAATGATGTGTCACAACATTGGATTGTTTAGAAACCAGAAAACTAATAAAAATTATCTAACAGTGTAACTGTGTGAGGGACATCTGGACATCAGCTGCCCCCCAAAAGTCCTCTTTAAAAGACCAAACCTGAAAGCACCACTTCGAGTCCTCCTTCCCTAGAATTCTTCTTTCTCTCAAGAGTCATCTTTGTCTCAAGAGTCCTACTTACCATCCATCGCAAGTTATCCTGAGACCGACTCGGAGACTCCACTCTGTCCACCGCTGTTCCGACCAGCAACCACAGGCCGACTCGATCATCCACCATCGCAACATCACCACAGGCACGCAAGTAACTTTCAACTTTCAACAATAACATTCCTGTTACAGTCACCTTTATTTGCCATTTCACTCATCATTCATTCATTTCAGACTACTGCATTACATACATATTTTAAGAACTCACCATTTTTCAAAGTCAAATTTTACCACAGCTTAACCAAATACCGTGGCTTTTAACACTAGCATCAAAGGATATTGCCTTTAACTGTTAACGTTTGGTACTCAACTGTGTGTCTGTGTCCTATCTAGAAACACAAACACATAATACAAGTTCTCTGCATAATCTCCTGAAAAAGCGTCCTGGGTAGGCTAACATAAAATAATTATAAATACATAAAAATAAAAAAAGCTCAAATTTGGAAAAAGCTCCACCCTCTTTGTTCTAAGCCCCTCCTACCAGACAAGTAGTTGCTTAAAATCTGCAGATATAATCAAACTAAAAGGAAATATTCAATTGTGGATTCACGCAGTATCACATCCTACTCTCACCACAAACTTTGGGAAGGCACAACTAAATGAATAGTGGTCCTATTTACATGTGTGCATAATTAATTCGGTCTTACTGTGTAAAAACATTAAATATTATTTGAACATAGTACCGGAACTCCGGAAACAACAATAAAAAAGTCCAAAGTCCAAAATGAGTAAATCCCCAATCCGAGTAGTTGTTTGTATTGTCTCCCCCTCAAAGCCGCCTCCTCTGTCCAACTAGTCGGGTATGGCTGCTGTTGCAACTGTACTATAGGGTCCATACCGACCAAATACGTCTTTGCCCACCACAGCAGCACACACCTTGTGGCCGGGTTTGTGCTTGTTGATCAGAATGCACATGGGCAGCTCGATGGCCTTCACTTCGCCAAGGGCCTGCCAGTCTGGAAAGACGCCGCTGCCTTTAGTTTTCTCCATAGTCATGAAGATCCTACAGCAGAAAGAGAGAGAGAGAGAGAGAGGGAGAGGGTGTATAAAAAGTCAAGAACAGCTATAGTAAAGGGGCATTAACTGATTGAACTGTGCTTCCATCTGGTGGTCACAGTGTATGCTGACATCTGCAGTACAGTAAAAGACATCACACCTGCACTGGTTTGAGAGTTGCTACTACTAGAGCTAAAAACATTAGTTGATTAAGAGAAAAACAATCAACAATGCTCAAGTTAAATTGTGGGGGAAAAAAGCCACATATTTCAAGGATCAGGCATCTTGAAGGCAGGTTTTTGCTGCTTTTCTTTGTCAAACATAACAGTAAACTGTAAATCTGTGCGTTGTGGACTTGGTCTGGTCAGATTGGGCATTTCAAAGACCAAGCAATTCATCAAAAAAATACAAAAAAAAATCCACAAAATCATGGCTTTCAATTCTAATTTCTAAATTCTACAGTCCAGTAATGTCTGTCATGTTGGAATATATCTTGAGTTTGACTGTGAAATTTGGATTCATTTCCTAACACCTACTATATCCAACCAAAACATGCAATTTAACCAATAAGAATAGGAGGACCATGTTTTATTGCTAATACTAAGCCTAAAATGGCAATTACACCCATTGATTTCTGTTCCTCTTATCTGTTTTTCTTATAAAGTCAGCATGTTTTAGAAAAAAAACAGTAAAGTCCCAATGACGATTAACAGTATAGAGCAGGGGTGCCCAATCCTGGTCCTTGAGGCCCCTATCCTGCATGTTTTAGAAGTTCCCCTCTTCCAACACACCTGATTCAAATGATCAGCTCATCATCAAGCTCTGCAGAAGCCCGATAACGATCCTGATCATTTGAATCAGGTGTGTTGGAAGAGGGAAACATCTAAAACATGCAGGATAGTGGCCCTTGAGGAACAGGATTGGACACCCCTGGTATAGAGACTTCTATACTGATTGTAGGGCTGAGAACTGCCTTTTAAACACACTATAATTTGTCTACTGAAGCTTCTCACGTGTAACTATCCATTGGTGGTGGAGACGGAACTTCCTCGGCCAACTTCCAGAGCACCGAGAGGCGGGTGGGGTTCTTGATGAGGGCCAGATGCACTTCTAGTTTCTGAGGGATGCTGTACGAGGCCGCTTCCATGCTCAGGATGGAGGGGAAGGTGGTGGCGGGAAGAGGAGGAAACACGAGCCCACGCTGAGCAAAAGAAAACCGAGGTTAATGCGAGTTGCAAAAACTCAAGTGAATTACCACTGTGGGTAGTGGGAGTGTGTTTATTTACCTGGATTGTGTCTCTGTCCGAGTAGCAGGGATTGTTAGTGTTGCCAGGAGAGACGCATTCCGTTTTCACCTTTTTAGCTTGGGGCTCCTCAAACTGCTCTAACTCCGCATTATCGTTTTCGAATTCCCATTCATCCTCTGGCTCTTCCTTTACAATCCCGCCAAGTCTCTGAATTACATATAGCAAAAAGAAAATTGAAGGAACAAAGGCAAGATGGGACAACAGTGAAAAAAGACACATAGAGTGAGGGGACTTTTATGGAAACTGAATTATATTTTAGCTCACTCAAGTAGCATTAGTTACACATAATAACATGTCGCACAATTTATAAGTATCAAATCAAAAATTACAACGCTTCTTACCTTACAGTCAGGAGTAAAACCTGCAGGATGCCGCTTCTCCTGTAATTCTGCTAAGGCAGGCGTAAAAGCTTATCAAGGATTAAAAATAATCACAAGTAGAAGAAGGTACAGGGAGGAGAAGGGAAAAGGACGTAGTTATTTAGTCATATGTTGACTGACTCATTTGAATTTGAGTAATTTTAATAGCTTGTCATTTACATATTTTGTCACCGCGTGGAACATTACCAGAAGCTACAACACAGATAGATAACGTTGAAAATAGTTTTAATTTGAGCAATACTCAAACATTTGCTAGTATGAAATCAACTTACCTTCGTAATAGGCAGTCTCCTTTGGTTCCTTTTTGATACTTTTCTGCACAGAAAAAAGAAAATCAAACAACTTAAGCAAATGTTTACACTTTTTAGGTTACTGACAACACTGAAAGCTACAAATTTAGCATCCAAATAACTCATTTTGACACTCGCTCCTCCTCAATGTACAGTAGATGGTAAAATCTTGACCACAAAGGCTTAAATGAGGTAAATACTTACAGTCCAGATTAATATAAATACTGACCCAAAGTGAAAATAGTTTTGTCGTTTTATGATTCTTATAGTTAATTTAAACACAAGACATTTGTGCTCAAAAAGGATTCATACTCAATGAAGGACCTAGGATCCCTAATCTGTCACTATACATACAAGTGAGGAGTGATTCCTAACATGTCTCTGGGGGTCATCAGGTGGAAACCTCCCTTCAACGCTGTTTGTCTTCAGTTACACTTATTTATTTGTGGCACGTTTTGAAAGTGATCAAATATAAATTCAAAAATCAGATCAAATAACAGAGCTTCTTACCTTACTGTCTGGAGAACGACTTGGACTACGAACTGGAGGAGGCAGCTCCTGATTTAATTCTGCTTTGACAGCCGTCCAAGCTTAAGAAGGATTAAGAATACGTTAAGAAAGGACAAGAAAGAGTAGGAAAAAAACATAGTTATTTAGTTTGCTGACTGATTCACATGATTCAATTTGTGTAATCATAATAGATTGTCATGTACGTTTGTTGTCATGAGGAGTAATGTTACCAGAAGCTAAAGGAGATAGACTTTCAAGACGGTTTCATGAGCCACTCTAACATTTGCTTGTGTGAAATCAACTTACCTACATTGCTCTTCTCTGTTTTTATCTTCGTGTTTTCCTGCACAGACAGAATGCTTCAAATTAAACCTCAACGTTTACACTGTTTATAGGTTACCAACAGCAATGTCAGCCAAATAACCTCATTTTGACAATAATCCTTCCTCCGTATGTATCACATGGTGGAATTTCTAACCACAAAAGACTTGAAATTGATATAAATATTGACCCAAACTTAAAACTGTTTAGTTCAGTAAAAATTATAGCTTCTTTTTCAATGATTCTTGTGATTTTATAGTATTCCCAAGCCTTTCACAGAAGCTGCTAATTCAATACTATCTGAGATCAGGAAGTGACTTGAAACTACTTCTCAAAAAACTCACAACATATTTTGTTAAGATTTATTTTGGGGCTTTTTTATGCCTTTATTAGAGAGGACAGTGGATAGAGTCAGAAACGGTAGAGAGTGGGGAAGAACATGCGGCAAATGACCGAGGTTGGACTCCAACCCGGCACGTCCGCTACGGCTCTGCACGTGGGATGCACGACATAACCGCTAGGCCAGGAGTACCCAATCCTGGTCCTCGAGGGCCACTATCCTGCATGTTTTAGATGTTTCCCTCTTCCAACACACCTGATTCAAATGATCAGGATCGTTATCAGGCTTCTGCAGAGCTTGATGATGAGCTGATCATTTGAATCAGGTGGCTATCGGCACGACAATCACAACATATTTACTGTTATTTGAATATTTTTTTCACCCTTAGGCTCCTCGAACTGCTTTAACTTCTCATTATTGTTTTCTTTTTTATGCTGATACTCTCACTCTTTCATTTTAACCGTAAAAAGTCACTGAATTTCACATACCGCAGAGAAAACTGAAGAAAAAAGACAGGACAGTAACCACAACAGAACAGAAAGAAACGCACCCAGGTGATGTAAACGGAATTGATTTTTGCATCCTACCTTAAATTCAAGAGGGTTACGAGAAGTAAAAACTGGAAGATGCTGCTTCTTTTCGAAATCTTCTGTGGCAGATGTCAAATCTTAATGTGGATAATGAAAAATGACAGAAAAAGAGACAGGAAAAAATAGCATAGTTATTTAATCACAGGGTGACTCATTCATATGATTGAATTTCAGTCTTTATAATACCTCATCAAATAAGTTTTTTGCCACTGCATGGAGCAATAACATTACCTGAAGCTACATAAGACAAACATTGAAAATAATTTTAAATTGACCTAATCAAACATTCACTTGTATGACATCAACTTACCTT
>OMNN01042893.1:4854-15109 GCA_900302755.1 Chromis chromis
ACATTTTTGACGACAAACTATAATATGACATTTTTAAGACATTTTTGACGACATACCATAGTATGACGTATTTGTGACATTTTTGACGATTTACTGCAGTACGACGGTTTTGTGACATTTTTGACGACATACCATAGTATGATGTTTTTTTGAGACATTTTTGACGACATACTATAATATGAAGTTTTCGTGACATTTTTGTCACCACCACGGTACCACGGTATGAGGCTTCTGAGAAATTTTTGACGACATACCTGGTATGATGTGTTTTAGACATTTTTGATGATATACTGTAGTATGACGTTTTTGTGACATTTTTTTACGGCATACTATAGTATGTGGCTTTTCAGACATTTCTGACGACATACCGCGAAGACAATATCAGTAACTTAAATATGAATAAAGGCAACATTTCACTTTTTCTAATATTGGGGTCAATCTAGGAAAAGTCATCAAATTTCAAGTTGAAAAAATATCATTTAGGGGATTTTTCTCTGCTGTTAAACACAGTGGCGGGTCATTTTGACCCGAAGACAACAGGGTGGTTAATCAGATGAACCACTGTCTCATTATGTCTGGTTTCAACAGACCAAGATGATAGATGAATGGCAACTCAGTATGGCCACACCCATAATTATACATAATTTTAAGCCTTAGTACATTTCAAATGGGCGAGTAAAAGAAAATTTACACCTAATACAGTTAAAAAAAAATTTTCTACCAGTCTGTAAACGTGTTTATTTCTACTGTAAAGTTGGACAGTTTAACATGAGGGTCTGTGAGGATTGTGTTGCTTTTGGAGTCTGCCTACAGTGGCCATTCAAGGAACTGCAGTTTTTGTGACTTCCACATTTGTCTCATCTTCCTAGTTTCCGCTTGCCAAGAAATATTTTGGCATGTAACTCCTCATTAAACCAACATATTTTTTCCACACATTGTTGGTAAGTTTTACTTAGTAGGGGTTAAGCATTCCAGATATAAGGCTTTAATTAGGGAGTTATATTATACAAATCTTTTTACAGACTAGTAGTAGTGGTACATTAGTCGTACTCCTCTTGACAAGCAAAGTTATGCATTATATTCAAAGAATGCCACTTTAACAATTTATGGTTTACATTTGCATCTAGTCAGACTTTCTGTAGGCAGTTCTGTTTGTCTTTGTCACTGCTCATCAGAAAAACCTTCAGTTCTTTCTCTTATCACTACAAACAAACCAGTTTTGCTGTTTTGAAAATTTCATGTGCACCACAAGATTTGAAACACCTGGTGCAGCTGTTTTTTTCTGGCATCACACCAGGACCTTGTTAGAACAGTGCAGCAGTGGGATTCTCTGTAATCAAAACACTGACGTTTAAAACTGATCTGGTATTCAGTGAAACTTCACCCGGCGTTGATCCGGCGACGGTCTACTGTATGTTCCTACAACCACTAGATCCTCCCCTTCTTTCATCCATTGCTCCACTCCTTTTCTTCTCCGGCCTCATTTTTATCCCTTTCAAGTGTAGCTTAGTGCAATTGACTCCAAGTGCAAAGTAGAGCTAAAATTGTTCACAGTAGCTCTACAATTTCTAGTATTATAGTAGTAGAAAGCAAGGAAAGTCATTTCCTGTTCCCTTTTTTTGCATTATGGCGGTCATTTTTATGACAGTAGGTTTGATTCCCTAATGTGAGCTCTTTCCTACTCTGTGCAAATATTAATTAATATTCTATAAACAGTTGGTATCTAATGTTTCACAATGCGTCATTTGGGGCAAGCTTCAGGTCGTTGCAGAAACAATGACAGCCAAAATATTTCTACATACAAAGACCTACATTTGATTAAAAACTACTTAAGGAATATGCCTGTGATTGATATCATTTGACAGACTGTACTTAATATAATAAGGCCTTATCTGTGCTGACAACCCTCTAGTGGAGCAGTTTGCAAAACGACCATCCGATGATAATCAATGCTTCCTGTAAGTGCACTCTCCTGTGTATCAGTAACATATATAGTAAATATGGTGTCAGGATACCACTAAAGGAGGAGAGAATATTAATATGAATGATTAAATATGCACACATCAGTCTTTTTTAATAATCACATTAAGAGGGAATTCATTTGCATTCTACTTTATTAAAATATACACAGACATTAATAATATCAGGGATGAGAAATGATCAAACTAGCTTCCATTACCTGCCCATGGCGTAATATGAGTCAGTCTGATATTCTGTTCAAACTACACTCAATAGCTCGACAGTGAAACTTGAACATGAGCTTGCCAGCCTGCCTAATGTAAGAATTAGCTCACTTATCTCAACAAGGCCTATTGGGATTATTACTGGGAAATCTCACAGGAGTGGACAGTTTTAAGTTTGTTGCCGGTGGGAGCAGGTAGTCGAAGAATAAACTGTTTTTGATTTACTGCTAACCTGAAGGATGGAATCAACAAATGAAAGTGAAAAGAAGATTAAAGGTTTTTACGATACAAAAGCAATGCATGGTTAAAAAAAAAAAAAAAAAAAATCTGACATTTGGACCAGCTGTTACTGACAAAAGATGGAAAAGAATTAGACAAAGCTGCAACAAATATGAAAAGTATTGAGAGGCTATGCAACAGATCTGGTACTTATGGGTCGAGGCAACATACCTGCTCCAGGCTTAAGATATATTCATACTCGTTCCTGCACATATTAACTCCTGCACAAGATAGTATCAAGAATGTGTACTTACCCTAGATTAACAACTTTGAAAACTCTGAATGAGAAGACACAAAATCAGTGGAACTCTATGGATGGCTTTCCATCACATGAACTTGGAGCAGGCAAGAGGAGAGACAAATGTTTACAGGAACAGCCCTGTAATCAACCCTTTTAGGCTTTCTGTTTCCATTGTGGTGTAGGATCTGACAGCTTAGACCGCCAATACAATGACAAAAAGCAGTTCCTGGACATTTTCTCCTCTGAAAATGACCCTAAAGAGGTTCTATAACACTGAACATGCACAAAGGTTCCTGCAGAGGACTTTATGTTATGCAGGCGTGAACGGTCAGAATGTTTGTGGGTGGAAGTGGAACACAAAGATTGCGAGAGTGGGTGCTGATGTTCACAAATCCAGTGGGAGCAGGAGAAAAAAACAGGCCTGTACTGAGCTCTAGTCTAGGTCTTGTGCATTTAGTAAAAACTGACATATACACAGATCAGCCACTACATTCTGACCACTGACAGGTGAAGTGAATAACATTGATCATATTGGTACTGTGGTGTTCTGCTGGAAAACCTTGGATTTTAACATCCGTGTTGATGAGACTTAGACACCCAAATAATCATTGTCCCAGAACAAGCACACTCCCTCATGCAAATGGCAATCCCAAATGTCACTGGCCTACCCCCGCAGGAAAATGCACCCCACCACATGGCAACAACATCAAATAATGAGGAACATCTGGAGGAACGTGACAATGGCCCAAGATGTTGATTTGACCTCCAAACTTCCTAGACCCCATTCTGATCAAGCATCAACAGGATGCAGAGGAACAAGTTTGATTGACAGAGGCCCCACTGCACAAGCCAGAGTACCCAAAGGATCCACTGCATCCTGGTGCCAGACCCCATAGGACTGCTTTACACTTTTGCCATAAAAACACAACACTCTCCAAACTTTTTAAGCACCTGACAACTCTAATTGCACCCCGACACACACACTACTGCTCCAACATGTGAAGAAATCCAAAACTTGACAGTGCAGCTTCCTCAGTTGCTAAGCTACGATTGGACAATAACTTGGGGGAGGCGGGACTTTAGCTAATTTCCAGTCGATAAACTCTTCTAATCCTCTGCAAGCGGAAAAATGTCAACATACAGAACTGCAACTAAATCGAGCAAATTTCTAAATATTTCCTTCACATTAACTTTCCTCACCTCATCTAGATATGTACAGTATCGACGTTTGAATGTTATTTCAGCTTAGAAATCTCATTAGGAGCGTGTTGCTACATGCTACACAAACAAAGTGAACCGTGAAAAAGTAACCAGGAAATCCATCTGTGCCTGTCTAAGATCACGTCGCTATCTATTTGTTTATCCCTCAGAATGCATCAGCAAACCAAATTAAAACTCATATCTTTGTGCTCCAGGCTCCCAGATATTATTGCCAATCAGCGAGAGAGAATTATTCAGCAATGTGCGACTAGCGATCTGTTATTTGTAATCGGTGAGGCTGATTTACTAGCATGATGAGGGGACAGTCAGGACAAGATTAACTATTAATTGTGCAGTTATTTATACTGCATATTCATGTGTATCTCACCTGCAGTCTGTGCTCGGCAAGAGCACATATTTTAGTGCAATAAAAATGTCAGCGATGAGAATATTTTGCAGTCAGAACAGATAATCATTTTCAAAGTTTATTAAAGTTTTACAGTTATCTTATAAGTGAGCATTAGAAGCTACAATATGTGACCTGCTGCTGTAGCTTCTGATGTTATCATTTACACAGGATTTGAAAGGAGTAGGTGATGCTGAGAGCTGCATGTGCTGAATATGGATTCAGTGATAGATGATCTTGAAACGGGTACTAATCTCATTTCAATTTGCCTGTTTAAATTTTACTGTATTGCCTCTGATTACAGAGAAGGAGTGAACTGGCCCAATGGTTTAGAGTAAAGTCAGAGTTAGGTCTGTGTGGTTACCATTCCGAACGTAATCTTGGATTTTCATGATTTGTAGAAGAGTTTACATTCTAATATCACCCACATATTATTTAAGAATGCTACAAATATATATTTTAGACTAAATCTCTTAAAAATTGGCATTATTTTAAATATCGATACACCGATTAGCCATAACATTAAAACCACCTGCACTTGCTGCCAAAACAGCTCTGATCAGTGAGACATAAACATGAGACCTCTAGGGGTGTCCTGTTAAGGCTGGCACTGGGATGTTGGCAGTGGATCCTTTGGGTCCACTGGGTTCCTGGATGGGGCCTTCATGGATCGGGCTTATGAAGGCTTAAGGCTCATAAGAAGTTATGAACTGTGCTGGTACAAAGATTTGATCTACTCCAGATTTAACCCATCTGGTGTTTTGTCCAGAAGCAAAAAAAAAGCACTAAAATCTAAATTTTTTACATTTTAACACAGAAAATAATGGTTTTCCATATCACTTCACGTGTTACTTTTTCGCGTGCCATTTCACACCATGTAGTCTCGACTACCATTTTGCATGTGACCAGAACCTCATAAAGTGCATTTTAAGAGAACGGTGGGATGTCGCCAAAACAGCGGAAGAACGCCAGCAATCCATGGTAAGCAATATATCCATTACATCTTCCCAATTAGGACCTGCTCTTCATGCAATGTTACGCCAACACTTCCACATAAATCGGCAAGTCGTCTGCGAGTGTGCATCAGGGAATGAGCTGGAAGATGCTAAAATGCTGAGAAGTACTGCAGAGTCAGATTATAATTCTCTGTCTCTTTGTCACTTCCTCCAAGTTACCCAGATGTAACAATGTTATTTCAACCTTTAATTAATTTTGTGCTGACAGAACTGATTATCTGATTTTCTTCCATCCCCAATAAAGCCCCCAAAACTCAGGACTCCAAGTGAAACAGAGTAACTTTCAGTTGCATAGACAGTTAAGGTGCTCTGACTTTCCTGTTGTGTCCATTAAATTACCTAATTCTGCTGCAGAGATTAGACACTTTACTCCAAACAACCTGCAAATTAGCTGATATATGTAACATAGTGCGACCATAGAGAATATTTAAAAGATGGACGTAGCCGATGAGACATTGGTTTGTGAACTGCTGTTTTGAGGCCTTGATTTTTTGGAATTTGTTCATCACCATCTTGCTTTTTTTTTTTTTAAACCAGATGCAACAGTAAGGGGTGGATCTGATGGAGAACTTGAGGACACGATGCACACCCATATGCTACCATTCTAAATGAGACCTTAATTCACTAAATGAACATCATGCTGTATTGAAGGAGTCTTGAAACTAGTGATTGAGACCATAAATTCATTAATAAAACGTTTACTGAGGTAATAAATCAAGTCAGAAGTAGGATCATTTTCTTATAGACTTCTATGCAATCGATCTTCTTTTTGCAGCCAGAGGAGTTGCCCCCTGCTGGCTGTTAGAAAGAATACAGGTTTAAGTCACTTCTTTATTGGCTTTAGTTTTCATAAGGAGGCTATGTTCATCTTTTATATACAGTCTATGGTGTTGAATTATATGTATTCATTGCACTGGTTAAGTTTGGTGTTCAAATCAGAGATGTAAACATCAAAAAGAATTCTCCCCTGATATTTACAGTTTAATAACCGTACACTCTAAGAGGTCATGACTGTAATGAAACTGTTTTTAACCAACGACCAGCCACTAAGAGGTTTTCCTATCAGCAATAACAGGTGACAGTGTCAGTCTAAAACAGACAAGGGTGATATCTGCTGCTTCAAATTAATTCTGACACTTGATGATTATTTCCTATTTTTCCTCTCGCGCTCATTTTTTCTGTGCCACCGGAGTTAGAAGGTCTCTTTTCATCTGCAAATGCCAGCGTGAAGCGTATTGTCACCAACCGTTCTTTTCCGATGTGCTTTTCCCTTTCCACGTCTCTCTCTGCCTCTCACTTCGACAGGCTCTGAGCCAGAATTATACACCAGGTCAGCACTAATGAGCGCGTTTGGAACATTTCCTCATATTTATCGAGATGAACCTGCTGATCTCCCGCTTCCTCAACCTTCACTCTTATTCAGTTTGTTGTCTTGAGTTTTTGGAGAGGACGCCTGCTCTCGCTCGGACCCAAAGCTCGGACTTTTAATCTCACGGGAAATTTCAGAAGGTTATATGTAGAAGCAATTGGCATCCAGGAAATACAGCTGACCAAAGACACCTAATACATCCTGAGTTCAGCCTCGACCTTCTGCGACTCTTCTTTCGCCGCTGTTACAATAATAATTCTTTCCTGCTGCATTGTAGTCAGAGTTTAGAAAGGAGTGCTGCCAAGTGATAAAAAATAAATATCAATTTCAAGCTTCTCAGCATGCTTTTAGATGTTTTACTGTTACTAAATTTCCTCTCTATCCCACTTAGTGAAGACCTACAAACCCCCTTTTCCCCATCAAACGAGTCGCACGATTGTCTTTTACCAGCAGTCTTGTGGAAGAGACATCATTGACTTTCAATTACTAAATATGGGATGTAACTGGCCTAATATGGAAATCTTGTAAAACGTTTCACTGGGGGCAGCGAAATGGGATTTGTGCTAGATGTGAACATTGGTTCTTGCAATTGTAAGGTAATGGAGGATATATCCTTCCACATCTCAGGCAGACAAAGGGATTTGCTTTCACTGAAAATCTTTCCGACCTTGTTCCAAACCCATTTGGAGGTGTAAATTCACCACGCTTGCCTCTCCAAAGTCAAATTTACCCCAACTCCCTTGATAATTTCTTCCGATCCATTACCCAGCATGCTGATGTGTTGTGCTGTTTGTAGCTGCCGTGCAGCTGTGTCTGCTGCAAAACATACAATCAACCGGAGGCAGACCTAACAGACACAGAAGAATTTATTTGGTAAACAGGGTTTTATTTGATTTCCTGTTGTGCTGCAGCATACAGTAGTTGGGAACGATATTGTGTTCATTAGTTTATGTGCATTAGCAAAGGAATCTAATGGTTTATGCATACGAGGCCAACAGCGGAGGGTTTCGGATGATTTAGGATGATGCTCATTTTATGGAAATCAAAGCAAAAAATAAGAATAGTTCTTGTAACACACAGACGCCTCCTCTCCTTCTAATTTTCCGTCTCACAGTCGTCTCTGTCAAGACAATGCCGCACCTTCCTCACCCTCTTTCTCCCCCGATCCTCCTTCACCTTCCCTCCATCCCATTCTCTTGTTGCTGTCAGAATGCATTAGGACGTTGCTAACGAGTGACTTAAATTAGGATCCCCCGCAGTCCTATCCAGGTGTGGGTAATGAGGTGGGAAGACAGGAGAATGGGGCTCCTCCTCCACTCTTTCACTCACTTAACAACAGAAAAAGATCTTTCACTGTGCTCCAGCAACACATCAAAACATTCCCCAGCGTCCCTTTAATGTGCAGCAAGGTTAGGCTACATGCAGGTAATATGACAGACGAAATGAGCTTAAGTGAGTGAAAGACGCACAGTTTTGGACATAAACCTATAAACAACACAAGCACTGACACTGTCGAATTTGTGACAACAGCTATTTGTTATGTATCGCTGTGGATTTATGGAAACCAGCACCAAAATGCTCCGACGCAGACAAGCTTAATGATATGGAAATTGAAGTCGTAAGTTCGTGAAATGCAGTCATGAGTTCTCTTCTCAAGGCCATCAGTTAGATCTGAGCTCCGGTGGCTGATGGGCTGTGATCTGTTATCGTCCCTGTGGCCTGGCCTCTCACAGACAGGCTAAATAGGTGGTCTCCCTCCACTGGAGGTGGAAATGAATATGGCCTCAGATCCCCACTCCTTTCTGCTCCCTCTAACACCCTGCTTGTCTCCCCGTCTACCTATCTAGGCCATCTCACTTTGTTTGACGTGATGGGTGCAAACAGCCAAAGTGTGTGTGTTGGTGTGTAAACCTGTGAGTCGAATCCACAACTTTCCACAACTACAGAATGATCAACTGCATTTTATTGAATCCAATTACCTTCTATTCTTTCTCTGGCTGATCTGATGCTCTTGAAGCAGCAGAGTCAGCTAAACACTCAAGGACCCGCATTTTTCCTGCTCTTCATCACTGTCCATCAAGCCGCCGCGACTTATCAGGAACAACAGAGGCCTTGACAGAGTGACATCGTCACAAATGATGGCCATGATCTGCCTTGCATGAAAGTTTTGAGAAAAACTAATCTTATTACCATCTCTCCTCGCTGCCTCAGCACGTTTCTGGTCCAGGAGCTTTTACTTCTCTGAGTTACAATAGAAGAAGTGGAGACATGGATCTGGACTTTCCATATATACATGTAATAAGGTTCACTGGTTGCCTTGTCTGTCTGCCGGGTTGTTAAAGCTGTCACTCCAGACATATACACAGCTTCGCCTCTCAGCCTCTGCACTCTTATTAAACCTTTTGCAGGGGGATTGCTGTGTGAGGGTAATAATGTTAAGTCAACTTGGTGGGTATGTCTCACAATGATGCCGATGTCAAAGCAGTGAACAAACCCGGGATCTGAAACAAGCGGGCCAAACTTAGAATTATGCAGAGAATAGACGGGAACTTGTTACTGCCAGTCAGATGCATGCATTTACATGGACTTAGTTAGCCTGTATTTCTGGCTTCCTCCATGTAATCCTAGTTAAACAGAAGAAAACCTGATTTGCTACTGTTTTAGAGCTATTAGATTCTACTGTAAATATGCTGTAGTGGCTTGGATATGACATATCGGATCATCTGTGATCAGCCGGTTGCCATAATCTGTAGCTTGAGCCAGGAGATGCTGTTCCAAAAGTAACAGGACCATGTGACTCCATTTGTCAGAAATCCAAAAGTGAAGGCTTAAGTGTGGTCCATACCAGCACGGGTATTTTATATGATGGGGTTTTTACTCTTTCGTTTTGAAAAAATAATCTCAAAAACACAAGAGCGTGCCAAACCAACAGGGGGTGATATAATCCTAATCCTAAAGCCATGTCAGCTGATCAGAGGCCTAAAAAAACAAGAAAAACGAGTTCCGGTGCCAACAATTGCGCACTGGGGAGAAGGGATTCTTACATGTGGATTGATTGTGACGCCTGTGGTCCTCAATAATACATTGCAAGAGTAACCATGGCCATGTACACCAATGCACAAAATCCTATAAGTGAAGGAGAAAATGGTGCACACTTTGACTCTAACAAGCCACAAAGCTCAGATCTCGTGACCTAAACAGTGCAAGTTCATGCAAGACATACCTGAAGTAGGTTATTGATGTGTATTCTGTGTGAACATGCTGGATTTATCAAAATGTCATTGTGATGTGTACAGATTGGATGCACTCCCAGTGCTAAATCCATCATAATCCGAAATATTGGACACAGGCGAGTTAGCTGTTGTGCTTAAATACAGTGTTGATCTTTAATAGTCTTTTGGGTCTGAGCTGAATGTGGCTAACCAACTGTATGACTGACCAGTATACATACTGATGGTGGCAACATCATTAGTTATGGAAGAAGTATTTAGATCCCTTATTTTAGTAATAGTACAAATACAGGAATGTAAAAATACCCCATTACAAATCCAGCATGGAAAG
>OMNN01042899.1:0-13564 GCA_900302755.1 Chromis chromis
ATGTTCGAAAGAAATCAAATAAATCAAATCAAATATATATATTTACCCGATAAAAAATACTTCTCATCAAAATATATTAAAGTACAACAATACATGGCAAATTGAAGTACTCTTCTTTTATTTTCCCCTATACAATGTCTCATAAAATGAAAAAAAGGTATCAACAACATAACGAAGCTGGGAACTTGTCTGGTGAAGGCACAGTCTCCCTGCATCACTAACAACTGTGGGAGAGATATATTATACATACATACAGTATATTCCACCCAAAAAATACTTTACTCTCAATCACTAAAGCTGGTGTTCTAGGGTTAAATTTTCTAAATATGTTCTTGTTTTTTTTAACAATAAACTAAATATCTTTGAGTTGTGGCGAGAACATGACAGTTCAGGACGTCGTCTTGCGTTTTAGAAAACACTACTCTACATTTTTCCCCATTTTCAAAACAAAAAAAACGACTAATCAAGAAAGTAACTGACAGCTTAATCAATGATGAAAATAATCATTAGCTAAAGTCCTGCTTTTAAATTAGGACTAATGTGACAGATAGAGTAGACAATCTATTTATTCTTTTTATGGGAATCAAGTCATTTACTGTCAAACTCTAAGTGTAGTGTTACTGTAATATGGTACAGTCATTGCTACTGATCCTTAATTCTTCATTATGTTGTCTTTCCATTTGGCTACACCACAAGCCAGTTCAAGTCAAGTCAACTGTATTTACATATCCAAAATCAGGAATTTGCCTTAGACAAACTTACAACACCTCAGATCATCAGACGCAACACTTTATCTGTAATTAGCTTTGTCACAATGGATAGTAGAAAAATGCTACTATTTCCACTCTGTGCTTTTGTAATTGGAGGATGTCTTGTATCATTTTGACTGATGGATTCAACTGTCAGTGTTGTAATCATCTTTGAACGGCTATCAAACCTTCAGTGAGCTCCTTCTGGGTTTAAAGACCCCCTCCAGTGAATTTTATGCCATCCATATGGTGCTTTTTATATGCTAGACTCATGAGTGAAATAAGCAGCTGATGCCGTAGTTGAACATTTTCACCTGCTGTGTATTGATAACCACCTCAAAAACATGGATCCAGATTTCCAGGGGTTTCATGTAACAAGCCTAAAAAAACTAATCTCATAACTTGTGTGTTGAGGCTTTCCGTATTATTAAAGTTCTTTGGAATTGTTTTTTGGCTCAAACATATGCAGCTGATTTACACCAGTACTTCAACTTGCGATTGTAGAGTAGTTTTATAGCATTTGAGCAGAGTTGTAGGCGAGTTAGTGAGCCTGCAACGTACATCCTTGCATTCTAGAGGAAGCAACGGTGTAGAATTACATCTAAGCCATTTTGAGGCAAGAAGGGATCATTTTTGTGGAATAAAACCTTGTAGCTTTGACACACCGAGATGAGTCTTCAGGGGGTTAAACCCATAACCAAGGAGGGACTACAATCAGCACAGCAGAACAGCTGTATTATTACTTCTGTTGAGCCAAATTCTCGGCCTGATCAAAAAGGAAATTACGAGGAGAATTCCAGCCTCCCTCCTGAATTCTTCTAATCATAAAAAAAAACGTGTTTCTTCACAACTGAATGCGCATGAATGACTTTTCTTTGGGACAACAGGGTTTTTCAAGCGCGGCAGCAGAATAGCAGCTACATCATTTTCTCATGAGTAGAGTGACAGACCCAGGAGTTTTCATATATCCTCTCCTTACTATATCTCTTTCTCATTGCTGTCAGTGTCCAATGACAATCTACACGGCACAATGCAACCCGACAATACGCCATCCTCAGCAATGATCCCTGTTGGTCAGAATAAAAAGTCTGTTTGATAACCAAAGAACAAACTGCATGGGAAAGATTTACTACATGAGCTCACTGATGTTTGGAACAAATGAGTTTCTGATCAGCCACGGTGAGCCTCCGCCTTTAAGTCACAAAGTGCACTTCGCTTTAATCATTTTCGATTGTCACATGAAGGAGACACAATTTAATTGCGCGCAGAAGCAGAAATGAAGAGGGAGCACGGGCAGAGCAACTGAGGGGGAGAACAGAAGCAGGGGAGGGGAGACAGGTGGAAGACAGAGGGAGGAAAAACAAACAGAAGAGAGCACACAGAGGCCTATTATAGTGCAGTTGAGCCTCGCTGACTGCTTCTGGCCTCACTGGATTTGCTGTCTCCTCGCATGTTAGGCATGAGTCTCTGTCCACGGTGCTGAAACAAACCGGCTCTTACAGCTGCTTTGCATGCGCTTGGTGTTTTGTGTGTGCCGCTGAAACACATCCAGCTGAAGCACAGGAGTGAAACGTCAGCAACACTGGAATGTGAATGTACACAGTCATCCTACTGGATCCCTGCTTGCATCTCATGGTGGCAACACACTCCACTTTCCAGCTGTCAGTCCTGTTTAACTGAAAACATTCTGCCTTAGCTCTGATTGCACGTCTCACCTGTGCAATCCTGCCTTCACCAATTAATCCGAATGCAAACAAAGGATGAAGTCATGCTCTCCCCTGGGTGGCACCCCTGCTGAGAACATATTGTAGATCCCCTGACTGACAAGAAAAACACACACAGCGAGTCTGGCAGTTTAGTTAGTTAGGCTGTGTCCTCCGTAGCAGAACGCACAGTTGATGCCAAGCCTGCTGTGTAATCTGAATTACAACTGAGTGGATTCTAACTTCACCAAACTGGAACAGTGGGGCAGTGGCAGAGTGCACAGGGCTGCACCAGCGTCTACTGAAATGCAAATCATTATGAGAGAGGCAGAGCATGGAGGTGTGAGGGCAGCATGTTCCTTTGTGGGATTCTGGACTGGTATAAAACAGAGTGTAGTGGAAGGTGCATGAAGACAAACGCTTTTAAACATCTACAATGCATGAGGTGTTAGAGTAATAATCTACATTGCAGATGCGCGTTTGCCATTTGGATCCAACTCTAAATTAAAAAAGGGTGATTTTTTTTTTTTTACGCAGTGGTGCCAATAACTTCAGAGTTGCTCTCGGTGCACTCACCTCAAACAGGGGTCCGATTTTATTCCTCTCCAGATACGACTGGATTCTGGACTGTTGTGGAGACGCCATGAGGAAACTGTTGTGCCTCTCGCAGGGAGCTTTTAGCGGAATGAAATCATGAGGTGAGCCGGTGTCATTCGTCCTTCAAGAGGCGCGTCGGCGACTAAAAAAAAAAAAAAAGGGTTAAAAAAAATGTCACCAAACGGGCTGCAGTGGAGCCACGGTGATCAGACGGGAGCTTCGCGGAGCATGCAGCTG
Source organism: Chromis chromis (assembly GCA_900302755.1). NCBI lineage: Eukaryota > Metazoa > Chordata > Actinopteri > Pomacentridae > Chromis > Chromis chromis. The sequence goes on from OMNN01042899.1 coordinate 3,287, forward strand.
TGAGCCCGGCTCATCGTGGAGAGTCAGCCCCGGGACCTTCCCCAAGCGTCGGTCGCCTCGCAGACTCTGTGGCTGGAGCTTCCACTGTAGAAGCCAATGGCACAGCGGCTCTGTGACAGAGATTACAAATCTTGCGCTCACTGGCTGCCGGTGTTAACAGTGCCAACGCCACTCCCATTTATCCAGCAGGGCTCGGCCAAGCCCACTGTGTTCATCATCACTGTTTTCAACGCCACGGAGGCTTTAATGCATCCACCTGAGAGAGATGTTGAAGAAAATGTGCTGCAACTTGTGCACTGAAAGCAGTTAACTCATGTGCTGTGCAATCTTATTAATGCTGCAAGACTTTCTATTTAAATCTGTAATACTTAAAATTAATTATTATATAATTATTCCACCTCTATTGGACTTTTTTTTTTTTTAAAGTGGTGAATATTCATTGAGTTGATCATGTGTAAAATTTGGAGTCATAGGTAACATTAGTTTTTGAGTTAAAAATCCTTAAAGAAGGTGGGGTCATGTCCATGTTTGCATATTTTCTTCTTGCTAATCTTTGGAGCAATGTTTGAAGTGCCATACATATTATGTTCAATGGTACAACCCTGCTTTGACAGAACAATACAAACAAAACATTTTTCAATGTATCTGTCTACTCCGATATTCAACCAAGCATAAAACCTGTATGTTTCACCCTTAGAGGCTGAATTTTTAAATTTTTTTTTTTTTTTAATTTTTTTATTGTGATTGACAATAAAAGTATGGTGCCAGTCAGAGGCATACTTTATGAGAAAAAATTATTGAAATTAAATTTTTTTGCATTATATAAGGGCAATCAACTAGCAGGTTGAAACTACTCCGAAAGTGGTCCCAACTGTAAGAATTATATAATATTGTTACTGGGCTAAAAGAAAAATCATGGTTTTCCGACTCATAGTGCTTCGAGAAAAAAAGCCTCTTAGGGTGAAAAATAAAGGTTATATTGTTGGTGGAATATCGGAATAGAAAAAAACATGGACATTTTTTGACTAAATTTGCACCATCATATAACTGGTTTGTATTGTTCTATCAATGCAGGGTTGTACCATAGAAGACCATAATAATAATAATCATAATCTAACCTTTATTGATCCCCTTGGAGAAATTCATTCTCTGCATTTGACCCATCCTATTCAAACTTAACCTTAACTATGCATACTAGGAGCAGTGGGCTGCCGCAGTACAGTGCCCGGGGAGCACTTCCCCACCTCAACCTCTTGCCAGTCCGGAGGCTCGAACCAGCGACCCACCAGTTACAAGTTTGCTTCACAAACCACTAGCCCCACATGTAGATATTAATGAGCGTGCAAAATTTCAGGACTATATTATTTCTCAAGTTATGGCATTTCAAACTTTGCTCCACAGATTGGGGCGAAGAAAAGATGCAAAAATCGACATGACCCAACCTTCTTTAGGAATTTTGAACTCATAAACTAATATTAACTATGACCTCAAATTTTACATATGGTCAACTCAATCAATATTCACCACTTAAAAAAAAACTGCCTAATTGAAGATAGTCGAATGACCCATAAGTAAGTCTGCCTGCTACACCAAGATTATCATTGTAAGGCTACATATCATCTAAAGAATAAAGAAATCCAGTGAGAAATTGGTCATTTTCATGAGTCACAACTATAGAAGTGTTCATCCACTGTTATCAGCTTTAATATATTTTTTTATAAACTGTATACAAGTCAGCATTTTAGTGTTTTGTAGGAAATACGGAGCAGAAAAACAATCAGCCTTCATTTTTACATAGATCAAACAGTGACATACAGTATATAGGAAACACTACTAGAGCTTATTGATGTATTCCATTACATTGCATAGTAGCGAGCTCCACTCTACAATGATAACATCCAATAATAGGTAATACAGGGATGCTTTAATCCTGAGTACTGTCAATATAAAAAAAATCAGAATATAGCTCTACTTTCCAAAAACTACTATGTTAATACTGATAAATCTTCATATGCATGCATGTAACAGTCTTCAAGAAGCAACAGTATGACTCTATCGGCACATTTTTGCTAAATATGTATATTTACAAGTGAAGAAACACCATGTCAAGACACACACACATACACGTACACACACACATTCATATGATTACACAATACTGGCAAAACTGATAAGGCATTGAAGTCGGAGCTGAAGAGAAGCAGACAAATTACTGGCTAATTTGAACAAACACAGTGCCAAATTACATCCAGTATGCTTCTAATCAATACTTTAATTTTTTTTAGTTCATATGCAAATTAAACTAATATCATGAAAATGCAAATGTCCCTCATAAAAACAAACTTCATTTTCAGCCCATAATATGCAGACAGCGAACCAACGGGAGTGATTCGATTTCATTGAGTTCATTTAGCTCCTTTCTCTGGGTGTAAATCTTTTGTTTACTCACTCTAAACCGCTGTCTCGTCAGATGCATTATACAATAAAAAAAAATATGTATAAAGTACAACAGTGAAAAATATAAAGTATTAAAATACTATTTAGGGTTTGGAAATTCTATTTACACTTTAGGCACCTATTTTGGACATTAAAAAATGGACCCAATAACTGTCTTTAATGGGTTAATCCATTGGTGGAGGGAAGAGTTTGACTGGAGTTCACTCCTCGAGACTTCTCCGGCATCTTCCTGGATGCAATGCATTATGGATCACCATCTGGGGGCGGAGGCTGGCACAGCTTGTACAACCTGATCAGAGAAACACACATGCAACATGACGTTTAATTACATTCAGCATGTAGCGCCATGAGCAACATGTCGAAACCTGAGCGGTAATCTGCCGAGTGGTTTCACTTCTCTAGGCTACGGATTCCTTTTGTTTGGTGCCTCGGATGCGTTACAAAAAATTTAGCTGCAGTTTCAGGAAGAAAGCTGTCAGCACTGGACAAGTAATTATCCTTAGCAGCATACATCCAGCTCTGTGCTACAAAGTGAAGCAACATTAAATATGCTCCAACTGTAACAAATGACTAGTGTTTGTTGTTGGTACGAAACAAACTGCACATATATCTTCTTGTTTTTTTTAAATATAAGTCTAAATCATACAGAAGTCATCCACTTTGTGTTTTAAATGCTACATGAATTATGAAGGAGTTGCAGCTGTTTGCATGTGTTCGAGAATTAGAAAGGCTCATACTGACTGACATAATAGTTTTTACTATTACCATGAAAATGTCAAGCTGAACAATGCACTTCTCACATTATATAGTCTATTCTGCTGCCTTGATGAACAGAAAACATTCTTTTACCGACACAGTTATTTTCTATTATTCATGACTGATCAGTGGAAGCTCAGTTCATTTTACCTCAGCATCAGTTGCCCTTCGTGAATCCTAACACAGCGCTGCTCTCTTTTGTAGTTCTAATAATCGACAGCACCACTCCCTCCTATTTAATCTTGATGAGACTGACTGCGGGGTAAACTCACACAAAAAAAATCTAACTGTCCCCTTTCATCTGCAGATCAGCGGGAGTAAGGATCCCCATGTTCTCACGAGCCACGCGGCACACTTACATATTCCGCGGCAGCCACTTACGCTGCAACAATTATGACACAAACCTACAGAGAGTGCAGCGATTTTGCTCTGCGACCACAATGTCTCAACACCAATCATCCCGCTACTTAATTGTATTTGTCAATTTCACTAAAAGGTTCAAAAGGGCCGCCTGTCATGCTAAACCTATATGTCATAGCCAAGTGGTGGAGGCAGTCGTCGTCCTCCCTTTAAAGCTACTGAGCGCAGGCCTCCGGCTTTTAATGCGAGTAAAATGAGTACTTGGCTCCAGTTTTGCTCAAGAGGCACTACTGTACAAATACATGTGCTTTTGAATAATACTCAGATGGACATCATGCTGTGAAACCTGGTGTTTCATGTTTAGGCCCTTTGACTAAACAATGTGTATATGTTCCTGCTGATAGAGCAAGTTTTAGACAGATTCATACATTTCAGTGAACTGTTTGTTACTTAATAGGTCAATTTATTCTATTTTCACATGACACAATAGCTTATGTAGAATGGAAAAGAGGCTGTTCTTAAAAAAAATCACTGATATTGCATTTAAGAAAGCTCTGACAAACAAAACTCAAGAGTCAGCGCAAACCACTGCAGGTATATAGCTGAAATTTTAAACCCACAATGACACTCATAGAAACCAACGGCTGCCTGGAAGGTAGGAAATGCTGATATCCTTTAATTTAATACACTCACGGTGCCACACATAAACAGCCTGTGCCTGCGGTTTTTACCTTGGGACTGATGACGGCGTGCGATCCCTCACTCCCAGGTTCTTGGCGGAGTTCTGAACTCTTGCTCCCTGAAAGACAAACAGACGTCAATTATTCATGACATCATGGATCCGGCTAAAATGCGGCGGCCTTGAACACAAGCTAAGAATAACACCACAGAGGGAAGAGCTTAAACAAAGCTTAGACAACGAGCCAAAGAACATTTGTGCCCTCTGAGTATTAAAAATGCTTTTGCCCAAAGCTTTGCGCACACAAAAAATGACACTGAGGAGACTGGTGATTCAGCTTTTAGAAGGAATAAATTGCTGAGCAGCATTATTCAAACTGTCTGCTGTCTGGCGTTACACAGCATGTGGTGCACTTCTAACAATATTTTACTTTTATCAGGAAGGGACGGAAAGTTTTGGGGCGTTTTTTGAGTTTAGCGTGTAACTCTTCGGAGATATACGGTTTCCCCTTGGCCTTTGTTGCGGAATAGATTTACAAGTCCACTGGGCCCACGGAGCAGCTCTGATTGGACACCATCTTGGCCGAAACGCATCTCTAGCGATAGTTTTTGTTTAATGACATGAGTTTCCCCCAAGTGAGATTGCTTCTTGTCAGTCGTTGAATGATGAGCGGTCAAGTGCAACAGAAAACTTATAAATTCCAGGCGAAACCACGTCCTATAAATATTGTGTGTTGTAAAGTAGATGTCATGCGGTGTACGAGGAGACCCTAACATTTCTTTTTGGCGACGTATGCAAATGCGCACATGCAGAATAGCCTTGTAAGGAAATATAAAAGCAAGCGGTAAGGAATTTGGAAGATGAATGGTGTGTCTCTGTGTGTGTGAGTTACAGAGTTTGATTATGCCCAGTCAGGAGCATGTCTGCTCTTTGCTAATGTTACTTTAGTCTGCTGGCTGTGCGCAGAGTCGGCAGATATACACAGCTGTAGGGGGGCAGGAAGCAACTTAGGCTTTCAATTTAGAGACACCTGCACTCACAAATACGCTCTCTGTACTTCTGTGCTGAACACACGTAAGCAAAAACACACACAATCAAATGCTTTTTTTTTTTTTTTTGAAGAGGTCATCACTGTCTCCTCTCTGAGCAGAGAGGAAGCGACCGGCCAAGAGTGCATTAGCTGACCTCTCGGTTACAACTCTGCAGACTGCCATCTCACTGTCTGCCCCGAGTTACGTCCAGATAACAGGATAGCATCAGCAATTATTCGATGCCTATCACGGCCATTCATTCTGATGCCTCCGGACAGAGATGCCCCCTAATGTCACTGAAGGACACAGAGCAGGGAGAAGATCAGCTGAGTTAGAGACAAAACCGAAAATAAAAGCTCTTTTTTATGCTGATTTGTTGGCGTCTTCTTATGCCTGTATTTTATAGTGGCAGTGGAGAGAGAGTTGGGGAATCCATGCAGCAAACAGTCCCCAACCGGGAATCAAGCCAGGGACTCACTGCTCAGGACATCTGAGCCCATGTGGTACAGTATGAGCCTCAGCCATGGGGAAAACGGATTTACAGTCATTTCAGTGAGTGGAAATTGGTTTACATGTCTAAGATATCCTAAATTAAATATCTTTGTGAGGAAATGATGCGATAGTGTGGCAAATGAACATTATGGATGCACACTCGCAAATGATACTTAAAGTATTATAAAACAAACAAAGAAAAACTTAAGAAATCATTAAAAAGGCATTACAACTTTAAGATTCTGCTCACAAGTAACACAAATACGTTTCTACAGCCACAGCAGCATCTCTGTACAGGCCATAAATGCATATGTCCACATGATAGCATGCTGTGGTACAGCGGGTTGTCCACTGATCGCAAAGTTGGCGGTTTGATCCCCAGCCCCTCTGCATGCCCAAGTGTCCTTGGGCAAGACACTAAACCCAAAGTTGCTCCCAATGGCAGGCAGGCACCTTGCGAGGAAGTCTGTCGCCATTGGTGTGTGAATGGGTGAAACACATTGTAAAGCACTTTGAGTACCACTAAGGTAGAAAGGCGCTATATATAAGTGCAGACCATTTACAATGCAAACATGCGCATATTAGCAGCTATACTCGTTATGGTTACTGGTTTTGTTTTCATGTTAACATTTGCTAAGTAGCAGCAAACACTGAGTACAGTTGAGGTTTATTGGACTATTTGGTCATAAACCAACTATCGGACAAAATGAAAAATTGGCCTGTTGTGGCGAGAAAAAAACACAAGGGATAGTGACAGTTATTACAATTACTCCTGCTGCGAACATACATAGTTATACCAAGTTTCATGGCAGTCCATCCCTTAATTATGAGGATATTTCAGTGTGGACTGCAACTGACAAACAGACTGGTCGGCATTGCCTTCATTATAGTAAAACCGCTAGTATGGGCAAAAATACACTTTAGTTACAAAATATAATAAATAATATATTGAATAAATAGATAAAATAAATATGGCTGTCCAAGAAACAGCAACACGTAAACAGTGCAAGTGTTATCCTGCACATTCCTCCACTGCTTTATAATGAACCTCACTTCACTCATACATACAAAATACTACATGTAGTCTCTTTAAATGGTTTTATTTTTCAATTTTAGCTGAATGTTTTTATGATACTCAATATTGTGCTAAGACTTTAATTGAAAGTAAAACATTTATTTAACATTCAATTAGTAAATTAGCAAATTGAACATTACTAAGGAAGAACTTAATGTCAGCATTCTGAATCTGGTTTATTCCATCTGAGCCGTCAGCAGCGTCGCCTTTTCTCTGAATATTGGTATTGGAATACATTTCTTAGCCTTTATAAAACGGTGACTTATCCCATCACTTAGTTTATTTAGTTTTATACTCTTTCTATACAGACCAAATATTGGAAATTTCAAGCAGACGTTTACAAATTAAGCCGTGATTACACCCATTTTGCCAGAATCACTCATGCATTCTCATTCAGAATGAGGTTATTTGGGTTGATGGATGGGTCCTGATGGGACTGGATGCTGTGCTGATGACCTTTTTGTAAGTAAGTATGACTATTCAGCGAGGAAGAAGAGGTGTCATTCAAAGCCTGTGTGATATTCATATTCATCAGATTCATCAGCTGATGTCTGAGAGCAAGGACACGCACACAAACATGCAGCAGATCACACTCCCTCCTGCTCTCTATCTGGACTGAATCATCTCTCCTCAGTCCTGCCCAGGTCAAGGATGATGGGAGGAAACAGAAAATATCCAGTGGCAGAAAAAGTTTTGTTCTGGTGAACTATAAAAAAATCCTTATACCTGAAACTTTCAGTAGTAAATGAAAACTATCTCAGAATCACACGTTCCACAAGATGGATTTGTTTTCCAGCTCCATACAGTAAGAGTCAAGGTCACACGAGTTGCACCTTCCTGGCTGCCATCCCATTTCCCTGGGTGGGGAAATTAAATGCCTTTCCTCCTGCAGGATCTCAGCCTCCTGACTAACCTCCGCTCTCACTGCAAACACCTATATAAGAACCACTGGTGGTATGAGCTGTGGACCAAGATCTGGTCTTCTGTGGTGTTAAAATATGTATGCGATGAGAAAGTGCTGAGAATGTCTTCCTTCAAACATGCAGATGAACAAACAAGCTCCAGACTCCCAGTGAGCCTGTTCAGTGTCTCATTACTCTCTCATTTGGTCAGATTCATATCCTGGTAGCAGTGAATGCATATCTGATCAGACTAAAATCAGATAGGTGGTGAAACAAGAGAAGAGGCAAAAGAAAGTAGAATGTAGACGGGAGCAGAGCTAATGATTTGTCATGTGGGCAGCAGCTAACGCTTCTTTCATCACCGTACTTACTGCTGGCTGCCTTTAAAAATTGCATTCTTACTGATGTGATAGTGTCTGGGAGAAACCAAACGCTGACTAAGGAAGCTAAAACGGCATAACTGCTTCTATTTGACTCAATGAAGCATAAAGTTTATGTAATGACTCTGGACGCAGAAATTGCGCCGCAGATTGAAAGACAAATTCATTCCGAGAGAGAAAATGTCACTGCAGGGACTGTTGCGACAAAAGGCTGTAGCAGCAGTAGAAGGAGGCCGAGCAGAAATAAAGAAAGAGGCTGTGTGTGTATGTGCAAAACGTGTACCTGTTTCCTCATGACATCAGTGGCCTGCATGATGCAGCGAGGGGGAAGGCCGTGGTTTCGGGCCAGCAGGATGGCCTGCTCCAGTGTCACACTCAGGGTGCAGCTGTGGATCAGATAGAAAACATAAGGTCAGAATATAGATTGGATTGGATGAAGCCAAACGATCACAATGCAAAATAATGTATTCGTTAAAGTAGTTTAGTGTCTAAAATATCATTATGGCGAAAACACAGGGCACCTTCTGTCTTTTCCTATTTCTCGATGTATACAAATATACAATCTGTATTTGATACAAGAAAATGATCTGTAGTGACAAGAAACACCAGCAGTGACTCATTCACTTTCTCAACATGCTTCAATGGCAGTAAAGCAGTCTTTGCAACAGATGGAGGCTGAAAGTGAGATCTGAGACTGAAAAAAACATAAACAGAAAACAAAAGGACGCCAAAGTCTCGGCTTCGCCCACATATGGTGACTTGTTGGCAGTTGTGGTGCATTTACTCATGTAGCATATTGGATTACTTGTTTTATACTTCCACTCCTCAAATTTCAGAGAGAAATACTGTACTTTCTACTCCACTACATGTATTTGAGAGCTATAGTCACTTGTTACTTTTAGGATGCAGATTTTACACAATAAATAATATAACAAACTTTTAAAATACAAGACTTTGTTAAAGATGAAACTGGTGGTTTCAAACCTTTTTTTGGCTTTTGATATCTAACAGTATCGGCACATTTTAGACATCTATGAGTTGTTTTGAGTACTTTTTCCCTTCTCACATGATTTCCTTTAAATAAATGTTCAAATGATGTAAAATCTCACCAAAAATCAATGATTAGAGAAAAAACTCAAAAGCTGCAAACAGATTTATGTACCAGAACTTTGTTTTTTCTTTTTCTTTCCTCTCCCATTAATCATCTGAAGAGCTCTGAGATTTATCTACTGTCTCTGTATATAAAACTGAATATAAAGTAGTTCAAACTGGTTCCACCTGCAGAAGCTACAACAGTAACATGCTGCTGACACACTGATGCTTCACTTATAATAATCTAATGATGCCATATACACCGATCAGCCACAACATTATGACCACTGACAGGTGAAGTGAATAACATTGATCATATTGGTACTATGTGGTGTTGTGCTGGAAAACCTTGGATTTTGGCATCTGTGTTGATGAGACACCCAAATAGACATTGTCCTAGAACAAGCACACTCCCTCATGTAAATGGAAATCCCAAATGTCACTGGTCTACCCCCGCAGGACAATGCACCACACCACATGGCAAAAACATCAAACAATCAGGAACATCTTGAGGAACATGACAATCGTCCAAGATGTTGATTTGACCTCCAAACTTCCTAGACCCCATTCTGATCAAGCATCAACCGGATGCAGTGGAACAAGTTTGATTGACAAAGGCCCCACTGCACAACCCAGAGTACCCAAAGGATCCACTGCCAACGTCCTGGTGCCAAACCCCATAGGACACCCTGAGAGGTCCTCTTGTCCATGCCCAATGGTTTAGAGCATTTTTGACCACATAAGGGGGACCAACACAATATTAGGCAGGTGGTCATGATGTTATGCCTGATCGGTGTATATTAATGTATCAGTCAGAGCAACAAAATCAGTACTTTTGCTGCTAATACTTTTCATGCAGGACTTTCACTTGTAGTATTTTTGCCCTGCCGTGTTCCTACATTTGCTCTGATCACTTCTTCTACCGCTGTTCTCTGGTAAAAAATTCACTTCAACCATATCAAATCCCCCCGAGCGCATTTTACACTTCTTGACATCTTGTCATTACCATCACATTCCTGCTGCTCCACCTTCGCTCATCTCCTCACTAATGAAT
>OMNN01042900.1:0-10479 GCA_900302755.1 Chromis chromis
CACTGATGCCACATGGTCTTTGAAGGTTAACTGGTCATCAATCATGACACCCAGGTTCCGGGCTGACTTAGTGGGCACGAGTTTAGTTGAACCAAGCTGGATATTGATCTGAGTTGGCAACGAGGGACTGGCTGGGATGACCAGGAGCTCTGTTTTGGAAAGATTGAGCTGAAGGTGGCGCTCTTTCATCCATTCAGAGATGTCAGAAAGGCACGATGAAATCTGTGCCGAGACAGTTGTGTCGTCTGGTGGAAATGACAGGAACAGCTGGGTATCGTCTGCATAACAGTGGTATGAGAAACCATGAGAGCGGATGATAGCACCAAGTGAGGTGGTGTATATAGAGAAGAGAAGGGGACCAAGCACAGACCCCTGAGGAACGCCCATGGATAGTCTGTGTGACTTAGACACTTCACCCATCCAAGAAACTCTAAAGGATCTCCCTGAGAGGTAGGACATGAACCAACTGAGGGCAGACCCTGAGATGCCGAGCTCATAGAGTGTGGAGAGGAGGATCTGATGGTTAACAGTGTCGAAGGCAGCTGACAAATCGAGCAATAAAAGAACTGAAGACTGACCAGCAGCTTTTGCCAGACGCAGTGACTCAGTTACAGACAAGAGTGCAGTCTCAGTGGAGTCTCAGTGGCGTGGTCCCGCTTAAAACCAGCTAATGCAGCACTGGTCTGACCTCAGCAGGATAGATAATGAAAGCCATGCACTAAACTATGCCAATTAATGCAAATACAGAACACATACATTCAGTAAAATCCATATTGGGTGTGAGCATCCTTTGCTTGAGAAAAGACCCACTTCCCCTTGGTACACTTGCACAAGGTTCTTGTCGAGAAGATTGTTCCAAGCATCTTGGACAACTTGCTACAGTTCTTTTGTGGATTTAGGCTGTCTCAGTGTCTTATGTCTCCATGTAATCCCGACTGACACTGTGATGTTGAGATTGGGGCTAAGTTGGGCCCCAACTTGCATGCTCCTATGACTTAAGCTCCATAGTTCCTTATGATTCTGGCTGTGTGTTAGAGCTTGTGTTAGGCTGCAGGACGAGCACCCAGTACCCAGAAACACCAGGGGCAACCCAGGGCTATTACACCAAATGTGTCTGCATACTTAGCTGAGCAAGTTGAGTTTACAAGACAGTCCTACAGAGGACTATCTTCTTAATCCTGCTTCCGCTGGATTGGATCATTACCACCCGTGCCCACAATGTGTGTGTTTTACTCCTGCCTTCCAACATTCACGCCTGCACAATATAGAGTTCCACTGATTTTGTGGCCTCTCTGGTCCCACTGGAAAAACTGCTGCTGCGAAGTATTATTAAAGAGACGCATGCCTGTCGGTAATAATGTAGCACTTTTACAGTTACATTAATAAGAATGAGTAGTTCTAGGTCAGTAAGTACATATTTCATACATTTCTTGGTAGAATTTAGTTTTATATGCGCAGGGAGAAGCGCTTTATCTTGAAGGAGAACTTACTTTGACCAGGGAGAATGAAGCAGGTGTCGACTCAGACTTGCTTTTCTTTGTTTTTGTATTGTTAAAACATGCTTCAATCCTCTTTTCAACCTAATTAGCTGACTCCATCCTTCTGGCTGTGGTAAATCCAAGGACCCGCAGCTAATTTTTTGACTGCTGTTTACCAAAGCCATACTGTATTGTTTTATCAGTATTATTAGCAAATGTTGAGAGTTAAGGAACTTTGTACTAATCTGTATGTGTGTACTCAGGTTTGTGAACATGCAAAAGAATGTGTAATTGTGTAATCTGAGTTGAATTTTGCTGCAGTCCTGCCCTGAGATCTATCTGCGATGTGCCTAAGTAGTTATTGAAGGAATTGGTAGAGGCAACTTGTGAGTTTAATTGTGATGGGCTTTTGGTTGTGGCTTTGCTGTAGAAGGGCAGACTGTGATGGAGTCTCCGGTGGTTTTTACCAGTACCTGTCCGTGTTTTGTCAGTTGTTGCTTTTATTAAGTAGTACTGCTAAGCTTTACTAAAATTAAAATAAATGAAAAGTAAAGTACAATATAAAGAATATGTCACCTTGGACTGGGTCAGCTCACATGTACCATATACCAAAGCACTATACAGCCTGGAAGTGGGGCTGTCAGATTGATGTCTTTCCAGTTCATGAAGCTGAATACCTTCTGTTTTACTTATAATAAGAGTCCATTTACATTCAGTTGTCATTTCCATTCAGAGATCATATATTTGCTTATTTTTTGACATATGTAAAAATCTTGGTCACATACAGGCTATGACAGTACCCTCATACCCTCTCAAAGATTTTTTTTTATAGTTGTTTTTTATTTGAGGTTTCTTAACTTTAATGATCCTTGTTGGTTGTCCTAATAGTCTCCATCCACATGAGCCTGTGGACAGGATAGACTCGGCACCTCTACTCTACCACTACATACTGTAATGTGAGGCTCACAATTGATCAGGGTAGCTGAAGGGGAATGAAAAAAATCTGTTTAAAAGTATTCCTTTGCAAGGATGTTCTGATACAAATATAAATTCTCATTGTCATTGTGGCTGCATCATGTCAGTCCTGCAATGATGGGGGAAGAGAGAACAGTACATGTATGAGTCATTGGAGAGATCATCATCTGTATGTCTAAAAAAATATTCTACTTCCAGATACATAAGATAATGTCATTAACTGACTGTAATCACTCTCTGGCCGGCTAATGCGAGGATATACACACATTGCATACACACCACTCATACACACTGTTTGACGAGCAGAGAGGTTAAGCTGGCACTGGATGAAATCCGCTTCACTCAGATAACCCGGCCAGTGCATTCACCAGTTCTAAAACCCCAGCCTGCCACGTGTTCAGCTCATCCGCTTCATCATTCACTTATAGAATAAGAGCACATATAATCCTCACATTAGCTAGGCACACAGAGCTCTTTTGCCTCTACTCTAACCTATTTTACTTAGCGGCTCTCTGTGCAACATTTAGCACATTCAACCACTAAAGAATGTCTCGTGGGCACAAGCATTTCAGACCAAAACAAACAGGTCGTTGGCCACACCTTTCTCTCTCTCTTTACCTTCATTTACAACCAGAAAGGTTGTGAAATGAAAGCCAACAAAAAGTAATTCAGCCATTATCCCACACTAGCATTGTTGAATGGCTGTAGCAAGATGTTGTCAACTCAAGTAATGTAACCACAGTTCACATGTCTCTCCTTTACTCTGCTCATGTCTGCCCTGCTTCGTGTGTGTTGATGGATCAGAGTTTGTTTTAGTCCATCCATGAGTGAACTTGGTCCTTTACATGTAGAGAAAGACAGAGCAGAGGAGTAGAAGAGGCGAGCCGCAAAACAGCAGTAGAGATTCTAACACTGAGCTGAAATGAAACAATTTACATAAATGAAGTAATAACACTCATAACATGAATGAAATACCTTGTCTCTTTGTGTTTTAATAATAATCATTTTAGTTCATTACAACAGTAATTATCCACAGATCTCTCTGTTAGGACCATCACATATGCCAGGGTCGGTACGTTGGACAATTTGTCACTCTGTTATCATTTTTTTTTAAAACAGTACAACACGACTGCTTCCTCTTCACTGGCACACATGTGTTGCTGCTCTGCTTCACCATGTGTCCTGTGTGAATGTGTCTGTGTTTCTACCCTTCAAGGCTGAGTTCCAGTATCTCAAATCAACATCCAGAATAGGAAGTTTGTGTTGTCATCTGCTGTGCAGGATTCACACATGACCTGGAAAACCTGGCATTTTTTTTACAACAGTTTTCCAGTCCTGGAAAACCCTTGGAAATCAATGAAAATGTCAAAATGTCCTAAAAACCACAGAGTACTCCTTAAAATGTATTGCTGAGAGCAAGCTGCGAGATCTCTGAAACAGCCGAGGGACAAGAATTTAGGGAGGCAGGTTGTCAGGATCTGGGCTAAAACACTGTGAACATTCAAAAAATGTTGTCTGCTTTTGAATGTGAAGGGATTAATACCAAGGTGATGAAGGCAACTTCCACTGACAAGAACTTGTGATTTTAGTTCATGGTTCCCATCGGTCATATCCCCCTGATGCCACGTAGAATGGTTTGGAAAAGAATGAATTGAAAGAGTGAGAATCTTGCCTATGCAACCTCTTAGGTGGTGTATCCATTTGAACAATGAGCCTGTTTTTGCATGTTTTTCCTCCACTGGGTTGTGGATTATTGAATTATTTATTGACATTATGGATTGAATATTTTCTAATAGATATTGATTGCTTTGGTGCCTACTTGACAAAATCGTCTCTTTCCTCCTGTGTTTATGTGTGCTACTGACACATCATGTAAGGTATGCAGTAAGACCTGGAAATCACCACTTCTCAGCCCCACCATTCCTTAATCAGGAATGTTTCCATTGACGTCCTACTGTAAGAGTCATGCACACCAGCTTTGTTATGTCACTGACATCACTGTATATTTAAATGGGATGATGGGATTATATGCGTAAAGGAGTGAGTTTGTAAATTCAAATAGTTAAACGTGAAATAAAATAGTAAACAGGTTCTTGTAAACACAAGAAACATAATGTTCAGATGACTAGGCATCTACAAGCAGGCACTTGAATGGAAACACCCTGTCTCTTGAATTTTGATGGTAACCTGGAGCTCCTCCTTCCATTGTCTCCTAGTTCTCCAGGGTTAGTATACATGCGCAGCTCCAAAAATGAGATTATCTTGAAAAGTTCAATTATTGGGGGAACTTATTTCATTATTGTTGATTATAGCTGATGGCTCATGAAAATTAGAAATCCAGTTATGTCTTAATTGATTACACTATTTCCTTAGATCAGTTAAAAAACAAATTGCAATACAGCAATGTCCAACTTCTGAAAATTATGTTAATTTATACACTCAGTACCTGGTTGGGGCTCCTTTACCACCATTTACTGTTCTAATATTTTGAGATACTATATTTTGGCTTTCCATGAGCTACAGGCATAAATCATCAAAATTAAAACAAAAAAAAGGAAAAGTACGTCACTTCAAGTACTTCACTGTAATGAATATAGAAAATATGAAAGTTTACCTTTTTTGAAAATTAACAGCAAAACTTTGAGCTGCACTTGTAGTATAGGAGTGCTATTAAACTGATGCTGCCAGTGATCTACCCAGTTAGTTTGTGAGTGTGGCAGCTAGATTAAGTAGTCTGTCCCTCTGTCTCGTCTGTTTTATTGCCTTATTTATTAGGCGGGTGCTGGAGGTTACTTTTGCAAATTGCTGTAATAGACACAGAGGCTAACTCTTCACAAGTTAATTAGTTGAGTTAAAATTAGTGCTTTCATTTAGCTACTTATTTGGAGTTGGAAAGCTATGTAGTATGGCAATACTTAAAGCTAGAGTGCCAGATGTTCACATATATATATATCTATGTATGTATGTATGTTACATTTAAACCAAACAAGACTATACAATGCTGATTGAGCCTTTTAGTGTCAGGTAGAGCTCTCTGCTTTCACAGTATACTGAAATTGTTGTCTGTGTTTGGCATTTGTGTACTGGCACACTGCTAGAGATGTGTTTTATGTCAAGCAGCATTGATTGATTTAACAGATGTGAAATGCAAAATTACCATAGTGATGGAGATGGAATAAGTTACAGCAATAGGAGGCTGGTGGAGCATATGGCGGGAAAACCTAGGAAATATTCACAAAAGTTTCTGATACTCCAGATAGAAAAGAAAGCAGGCATTCAGAGGAAGGATACATTATTGGAAAGTAGTAACTGAATGGATACTTTTAAGATGATGGTATTTCCCTAGAAACTGCACTGAAATACTTAAAAATGCTCAAACACCCATCCAAAAGCCCAAATGTGCATCATGAAAGACAGTGTCTCTCGACTTTGCTGCCTAAACTTCGTTCAGGAGCATTCTTTAGAGGTGGAACCAGACTGCACTTAGAAAGCAGCCTCTGGTTTAATGTATTTCAGTTTCACAATATCTCAACAAAAAGTCTGTGTTTTGATACTTTTGCACTAAGGTCAAAAGGTTGCCTGGTATCCCAAATATCAGTTTAGGGTAAATTAGAGTCACACCCGTGGGGTCATGACCTTTTATTGTTCAACCTTTTATTGCAACCTTTTCAGTGTGAAAATGTGGATTAAGAAGCTTGGCTGTATTTGGTGGTCATCGGCACTGGCACAGGAGTACGTTTTGTCCATCATTGAACATCCTATGCAGTCTCCCTGCCACGTGAGATGCCATTTTTAGTGTCACATTTTGTTGTGATAAAAAACTATTTATACATATGTATTTGTTCACAGCATATATGATATGTACAGTTTATTGTTATTGGTATACTGTAGAATGTAAAAAAAAAAAAAACTATGATATATTAAAGGGATCAGCTGGAGTCCATAGTAATTAATAAGAACAAATTAAAATCTGAACTTCTAAATAAACAAAAAACACAAAGAAACATTAAAAACATATTATGTTTGTCAAAAAATAGATGATTAGAAAAGTAGTAGTAGAAAGTGAACTGTTTACACAATACAGTTCTAAACATCATCATCTTTATTAACAGGATTTAGAAACTACCAATTGTATGAGTGTGATGAGGGGAGAGGAAGAAGGAAGCCCAGTCCTTTTTGGTGGAGTAGCTTCCTTTTTGTATGTTTTCTTTTCTGCCATGCTTTTTGCCCTTTCCTTGGCCTTCTTTGCAGCCCTCCACTAAATCAGGCTGAGGCTGAGCAATAGATTCCTATATTTGCCGTCTTTTCTTTTCGTGGTGTCTGTTAAAATATGATACACAAGCATCCTTAAAGATTGCTGCTGACAATTCAGCCTGCAGTTTCAATGAGACTATCATTTTAGGCCTCTTTGGAGAGATTCCCTCTCCTTCTTTGCCAGTTCTTCCTCCATCTGTTGGAGTTTGCGCTCCAGGCAGGGAGAGTTGCCTGGAGGTGATGGCAAGAGTGTGGGCAGAGCTGTAAGCAGTGGAGGCAATGTCAGAGGTGGAGGCAGGGTTAAGGTCACTGGTGGTATCTTCAAAGTGTCTGCGGATTTTTTGGGATTGCTGGATATCTAGGCTTCAATCATAAAACTTGTTTCTGCGGCAGCTTTGTGGCACGGCAAAGTCACTATTTTGTCCCTCACATCTTCTGACATGACTTTCTTTGGACATAGTTTTTCTTAAAATAGGAGGACTGACATAGACAAAGCAATCGGAACAGCATAAAGCTGCATTTAATGAAATGCATCAACAGGATGACTGACCGACTGAACTGACCTTTCACCATCTTCTGAATCACCATAACATTTGGCCTGAGCCAGGCCACACTGTCGACATGCAATCAGAATCTTTAAACTTTAACGACACTGCTGGTAATTCTTCCACAACACAGCTATTGGGATGGCTGGATCAGTTCAGGACAATGCATATCCTAAATAGGAGAACAGGGATGCGTGTTTAATTTTTTGGCATAGTCATGTCTTTAAGAAACGTGTAATAAAATCTACTTTTACTGGGGAAAAAATGTGTTGCAAAGTGTTTTCTCCAGTAACTCCATTACAAAGAGAACACCTAAAGATACTGAGTCTGGGGTCAGTCAGGGTCTGCGCCTTCAAACGTTGCACACTAATTAAGACAGTTTAGGTTATGTATGTTTCATTATTGCCCTTGGGCATGAGGGAGAGAACAAAACAAAACTGCAGCTTTTCAACCTGTGGTTCAGAGAAATCAAATTTAAAACAAGAGAACATATTCTAGCTTAAACATGCAAATGTACCACAAAGATAATTCACAACTCTTACTGTATCATTGATATAACTGAGCTGGTGAAAATGCTCCATGTGGTGAGGGACAGTAGGAGAAACATAGAAAAGCAATAAAAAGCAATCTACCAGTTGGACTACATTCAACTTTCTAAGGAAAAGAGTAAAAGTACTTGCCAAATGCGGGACTCATTCATACACTGCAAAGACACTGATGCACCTTAAAGGCCAACAAGGAATGACAGCAAGCTGACCTGTGATTAGCTGATTCGCTGTGTCCACTTGAAATAGTCAGATTTGCCCCTTCGTTCAGAACAAGCCGTTTAGTCCATACAGGAAACGTTTTGTCCATTGGGGTTCATGGGAAATAGTTGCTCTTTTGCAGTTGAGAAACTTTGTCCGCTCTGGGGGCGAGGGACCCATGTCAGAAATTCCTCAAATGGTAATCCCCAAAGAGGCACAAAAACAAAATTAAAACAGACACACAGAAAAAAACAACTTCTTTTTTTATTTTTTTTATTCTCTTAAGCTGTTGGTCGGACCTCAGTGTTGTTTTCTGTCTAACTTTAGGCCTGCTCCTGGATTTTTAGGATTCCTGGCCTTGTTGGGACAGGATGTCCAAAATAGGCATTTGTCTCTCCCAACCACATGAATGGACAGGTCTTCTGAATGTCAAATCTGGCTGAGAGAAGAGAGAGGGAGTCTTTCAGTTACAGTCTGTGTTGTGTAATGTAGTGTACATTTCTCTCTGTGTGTTTGAAGCATTGTCCTTTGATTGGCTTCAGTATTTGCAGCTCCTGTGATACAAGCTTCAAACTGCCATTCTGAGACATAACTGTATACTATAAAGCCTTATGTCATTGTCCACGAAAACTCAAATGTTTGTCCTCATTTCTTTGCAAGGAGGACAAGCTCCAGGAACATGTGCCTATCCACACAGCACAGGTAGCACCATGTGACTTTTAGGTCTGGTGAGTAAGGTGCATGGGGCAACTGTGGATGGCCTTTAAGAAACAGGTTCGAGACTGGACATCAGCCATTATTATCCATGTTTTACGAGTATATTTGAGGAATCCATGTTTTCTGATCTTCGGTTTTAATTTCCTGTTAATACAAGCTTGTTGTATCTGTTACTTTGGTTATTTCAGTGTAATTTACATTTCAGCATTACACAGTAACTCATAACAATGCTTTAAATTCACCATTTCAAATCACTTCTACTTTAGCGTTTATGTCATCCCTGTTAAACTGCTATAAATGTACCTTATTTCTCCCAGGACTTTCAAATAAAAACCTTACAGTGAGCCAAAGAGCATAAAGCCTAATTTATTTGGTAGCCTTTCAATTTCAGTTAGATCATAAAGTGGCACAGTAGCAGCAATTAGAAATAATGAATGAAAACAATATTTGTGTTAATCAGAGAACACGAGAGCAGCAAGAACAGCACAATGATTATTATTTGCCTCTCAATGCAAAATACCCTTTTATTGTTTGTTTTTGATGGTCTAAGAACAAAATGTTGAAAGGTGAGCTGAGGGTGGGTTGTCTCTAAATGGTACCCAGGCTGTAAATGGGGTGAGTCAGACAGGAATGACGTCTGCTCACATAGGAGAAGACATGAGCAGAGGATAGAGGGTCAGTGCAGTGGCAGGGGGGAGGAGAGATTCCATGGGTGGAAAAAGAAACCCATCAAAGAAACTGAGGGGTTGAAGTAAGCAATCCCATCAGAGTGTGGTAAATGCAAAACCAACAGGACTAACACGATAAGTAGCTGTCCATCTCACTGTAGCCAGGTGTGGTCAGCAGCTGGTTAGTCCAGCACAGGAAATGAGATAGCAGAGACACAAGTAAGGATGACATTAGTGGAAGACATGTTTTTTTTTTTATGACCGATAAATGTACATGATGCTGTCGCAGCTCTAAGTTTACAGCACAAACTGGTCAATGATGAACAGAACAAGCTTCTAATGTAGTGTATGAGTTACTATACTCAAACCCCAATATAGCCAACCACTCTTAAGCCGCATTTCCACCAAAGGTACCTACTCGGCTCGGCTTGGCTGGGCTCGGCTCGACTCTAGCCGCGTTTCCACCAGAAAAAGTACCTGTTAAGCAGGAACCAGGTACCATGTTTTTTGGTCCCTACTCCCTCAGGGTTCCAAGAAAAAGTAGCCCGGTTGTATAACGTGACGTGGAAATTTCTAGACCGCTGATTGGTCCGAGACAACTGTCATCGGTGAGCAACTGTGTATGTAGTATGTAGTCCACATGCCGTTACCGGCAGCTCAGCGAGCCAACTTTGAGAAACTACACTAATGTATAAAACACGCTTGTTACCGTGTTTCCACAGCGGACCTTATAGTATTGTTGTATGAACAAGGTCTGCGTCACCCACTGCGTTGCTGCAACACAACTGTACAGGATTTCAGCGCAACAGTGTGCGTGTGCAAAAAAAAAATTCATTCCAATACATCTGATCAGACCAGAGACGTCCTGGAGAAGAAGGACACATATTAACACTTCTGTGTCCTTTTCCACCGTGGAGCGCTTCAGTGTCCCTCTGCACAGCTGATAGCCGCACACGATAGCCCCGCCCCCCAGCTGCTCTGGCCCGGGTCGGTGGAAACGCGAACATAACCGGGTAGAGTCGAGTCGAGCCGAGCCGAGTAGGTACCGTTGGTGGAAACGCGTCTTTATGCCCTGACACTTCCTGGGGTATAGGCC
>OMNN01042914.1:0-16584 GCA_900302755.1 Chromis chromis
TGGCTCGGCCCGGTTATGTTCGCGTTTCCACCGACCCTGGCCGGAGCAGCTGGGGGGCGGGGCTATCGTGTGCGGCTGTCAGTTGTGTAGAGGGACACTGAAGCGCTGCTGAAACAGCAGCGATCCGGTGGAAAAGAACACAAAAGTGATAATTTGTGTCCTTGTTCTCCAGGACGTCTCTGGTCCGATCAAATGTATTGGAATGAATCCCCGGGCACACAGAAGTTTTGCACATTAGTGTAGTTTCTCAAAGTTTGCTCTGAGCTGCCGGTAACGGCATGTGGACTACATACGTACATACACATTTGCTCACCGGTGACAGTTGTCTCCGACCAATCAGCGGTCTAGAAATTTCACGTCACGTTATACAACCGGGCTACTTTTTTATTAATATTATTATTCATCATTCTAGCCAGCCATAATGGGTGGACATAAGTTGCTTGGCGGAGGTCTGCACTCTCTGAGTGCTTTTCTAGTTTCTGTATTACTTCTCTTGGTTGTTGAAGACATGACAATAGTGTCAAAAGTCCACATATTCCTAGGATCTACATTTTCAGTTTCATTTTGAAATAGACTAAACAAGCAAGGAGTAAACATCAGAAAAGATGGGACCAGTAAAAAAATAATAATATATATATTAAAATTAATAGTTTCATTTTTCAGGAAATAAATTAATTGGCTTTCTTGTCGAAATTTCCATGAATAGATCTAAACTAATCAGCTATGCATCTTAAATATGGAGCTACAGGCAGCAGAAGCAGCTTAGCATAGAATCTGCAGGGGCTGGAAGGTGAACTTTGCCACAGTTGAATAGAGCTAGGCCACTTCTGTACCTGTACTTCTAGCCTTTCAGCTGAAAAGGCTGAACTGTTGCTAATGCTAGCTTCATATTTAACAGAGGAATTAAACTTCTTAAACTTTTTGTAGGACAACAAATACTTTGTAAGGTGTGTCTGGGAATGTTAAACAATTAAATCCCAAAAATGTCTTTATTTTCAAACTAGAACATTTGCTACTTTTCATTTTTTGCTAGCTCAGCTCTGGATTTTGGGCTGTTATGGTCAAGATAAAACAAGCTAGTTGAAAACATCAACTTGACTAGTTTGAAAATAGCTCATATTGATTTTTTTTTTTTTTTTTTTTTTTTACAAATTTCTTACATCTTATATACTAAAATAGTAAATAAGAAAATTAAGATGAATACATAAAGAAAATAAATGCCAAAATCTGAGCTGTTTAGCTTCTTATTCAGTAAAATTAATAGATTTAGAAGTGTTTTAGCAAAAAGAAGCAGGCCATCTATCTGGCTAACTAGCTTGACATGAAAACAAGTATTTTAAAACATATTCCTGGATGTGACTTTTCATTAATGCAACAAATTCTAAAAAAGTACTGCTTTTCATATTATGTTAGCTCTGTTTTAATGTTCTATGTTCACAGAAATAGAAGACTTATTGATTTTTAACCTTTATGGACAAACAAATCAAGCTAATTGACAAGTCAAGCCCAGATCTGACCTGTTGATTAACAGGAAATATGCAGAGTTCTAGCAATGATCAATTAAATATATTTAAGCTTAATACTCAAGACTAAAAACTAACTATAAATACTTAGATGACTTTGGTTTTCCTCACTTTCTAATAGGGGATTTTTGAAATAGAAATAGAGCTTGTAAATAATAACAACTGGATTTATAAGATCTTGTAAATAATGAACAATCAAGACACTGGCATCTTTTGTAGAAAAATGAAAAAATATTCTCATTTATTGAGGTAATTTTTTCTAGAAAAAAATTGAGGTAACAATTTGCATAGTATAACTTCCATAAATTTACACACACACACGGAGTAGTAACCGAAATGCCAACAAATAACGCGTCACAACCTCTGATGATGGAACAAAAACCCAGATGAAGTGTGCTTTGATTCCCCCTCCAATAGATACATCAGAGGAACATAATTGAACAGTGAAACCTGTCGTAACTGCTGGTGGTGTTGAACAATCGGAACAAGTGGTTGTATAAAACTTTTAAAACAGTCGATGGCCTCGTTTGTAAAACCTCTGAGAAGGATTGTATATAAATACATTCAATATCAAAATGCTGGTCTGCGTGGGATTGCAGCTGAATTGATATGAACTATAAAAATAGATCTGCTTTGTCAATAAAAGGGCACTTTTCTAGTACAGTAGTATCTGTGTGGTTGGGGGTGGTTCATACTCTGAAGGAAGTTACATTCTGGAGCAGAAAGATGGCAGCACTGAGCCAAAAATGGATCCCTTTGGAAACATTTCCCCCCCTCAGTAAAGGAAGGAAGAAAAAATAAAAACAACCCAGCAAATGTTGAACCGTTTTAGAAATGCTGAGAGGTTTTTCCAAACACTTCCCCCAAGGCTTTGGCTTGAGATCTGCTTCAGACCCAGGAGTACTTCAGAGTGAAAAACAAACTTCCTGCATTTCATGTGTGCAGATTTTTAACAACCAACCAACACTGAGTGAATAAAAACAATGCACGCAACCATTTTATGTAGAAATTAGTGCATTTCTGGCAGGAAGAAGGGCCAAAGTGTAGCCAGCTATTAAAAACGTTCACCTGTCTAGAACACAGGGAGGCCATTTCTGAGTTAATGACATTTTACAACCCTACATCCAGTTCTGTGTTGACTATCTAAAGTGACTGAGAAACAATTTCAGCTGATTTAAAAACGAACAAAACAGCATTTACAATCAACAAGCCACCAAACGCAGGTAGGCTGACACGTGAACACACCTGTAGAGGACACTTATGTAGTCACGCCTGGCCAGAGTCTGCTGGCTGCTACTGAGACACATCTTGGCTGATACTCTTCTTTATAAAATACAGCTGTACATAAATCACAAACGTCACCATTTCATAAAAAAATACCTACATATAAACACAATATACAAGAAGTTCACAAAGCAGAACCAGATTTTTAAAAAAAGAGTCCTTCCTCTCTCTCTCTTTTTCATTATTTAGAAAAATAGACTACAAATCACCCACCCTCCCGTGATATAAAATGCCCGAAGAAAGAGAGGGAAGAGAGAAAGAGCGATAGGTGGGGCTGTGCTGATATCGTCTCGCTGAGTGGCCGGGCTACAGCGAAAGAGGAGGAGGAGGAGGGAGGTTCAGGGGGTCGTGGTCCTATAGCGGCCGGTCTTTGTCCTGAGTTACTCGCTGTGTGTAGAAGAGGATGTAGGCCTGAGCTCGGCACACCTCCTCGACTGAACACACATTCAGCTTAGAGTCATTACAGTGAACCCAGAAGCCTGGAAGAGAGGAGGAAGAGGAGAAACAAGTTACATGGATGCAGCTGGAGTTCACTGAGAAGCTGTGAAAGCAATCTGAAGAACAAATGATTGGATCTACATAATATTTACTCATTCATTTGAGTGTTAGCTGCCAGAATGCAACATACTTTAGCGTCACAAAAAGTCGTGAACAACTGGAAAAATTACTTACTAAAATTACTACAATTTCATGTAGCAGACGCTTTTATCCAAAGCGACATACATAGGTAGGTAGGCGGGGCAGCATTCAGGACCTTGCCTAAGGGTCCTCACTGGATACCTGCACCCTGACCGGGATTTGAACCACCGATCTCCCATGCCAAGGTCTGTGGTTTTACACTGAGCTATCCAGCTGCTAGATACTTAAAGTCTGAAGAAGGTTTTACTAGATTTTTTAGAATATCATACAGCATTACAGCAGCACCCAGCAGCAAATAGCCAAGGTTAGTTCATTTGTATTTTACAGAGAGGGACCAAAGAATGAAAACCGGCTTAGAGTGCATGATACTGGAAAAAATAAACTAACACTGCAATATTTAGTTTTTCTTTATATTGCGATATGAAAAGAAATAGAATCAATCTCACCAGATGACTTGAAGAACCCTCTTTGGAAAGAATTAATCATTCTAAAGTGATTGGGGTGGGCCTCCATTTAGCTCGCTGAGTTAAGGCGTTACCATGTGGGCGCAGGTCGCCAGCAGCGGTCAAGAGCTCGAGTCTGGCTCAAGACCCTTTGCTGCATGTCACTCTCCTCTATACCCTCTTTCACCCTGTCTCTCAATAAAAATGGGAAAAACTCCCCAAAAAATACTTAAATCTTACTTAAATAAATCTATATCGGAACAAAAGCTGTACAATGACTTTTTTTTTTAATTGCAAAAAATGTCAAACCTTTGATGTAACTCTTTCATTCTTGACAGAAAATGAGAAGCATGTGAGTGTTCTTTTAATATCAAGCAGCAAATCTGACTTAATTCACATCACAATAGTCGATACTGAATTAAATCTCATGCACTAGCCAAGACCCCACAGGGTTAAAGTGTAAAATGTTTAAAACAATCACAGCTTAAAGTTGTATAAGGTCACAAAAAAAACCCAACAAGACTAAGAGCCTATAGTAAAGCTAGTGACTGTGTGAAGCTTCACTTTGTCAAAATGCCTACGTTAGCATGCTAACTACTGCTGCTTTATTACTTTATGACTGCACGAGGCTGATGGAATTTGCTTTCGGTGCAGTGTGACGGGTACGCTCAGGTCCATACTGTTCGTACCAGAGAACACAAGTAGAGATCAGTGGTCACATCGACAAATCGTACAGCCCAAACTGAGATAACCCTGATGGTACACTGTTTTTTTTTCCTCAGCGTTCAGTGGGTTCAAGAAGGCATCAGGGCAGATGTGCTGTCTTCTTACTAGCAAGTAAATCTGCATGGGAACTTGGAGGTTAAATCCTGCACAGCCTCTTTACTCACCTCCTTGTGTGTTGTAGCAGTAGGCAGTGTAGTGGCCTGAGCCAAAGCCTTTCCCATGATGCATCACCACGGCGGAGAGTTCGTAGAGGAAGTGCTTTGGGCGTGGCGAGCCTGGAGAGCTGGGGCTGCTGGGACTGGGGCAGGGTAAACCTTTGGGCGACGGCTCCCGGCAGCAGTAGGGCTCCATGTTGAGGAGCTGGTCGAAGCTGACGTGGACGCCGATCTTCTCCCGGTGGTTCCGCCCAGACCACCTGAGGACCAATCACCAGTCAGAGAGAGGACAGTCAGCCAATGTGCTGTCAGTGTGCATCACTGGTCATTACATTATACATATATACCAATCACAGTAGTGTTTGATCTCTAAGTAAGAACCTTTGTAAACTAAATGCTTGGCACAGTTTTGTTCATTTAACCTGATCTTAGTTCTGAGGTTTAAATAGTGATTCATAAGAGTTTATTGAACTTTCTGAGCCTATTTTCTGAGCAGCCACAGACTTCCTGATCCAACTGTTACTGACAAAAGAGTGGAAGGGAGGACTTTTAAACAAATTAAGTATTAATAACATAGTTTTGTTTTTGTTTTCATCTAACAGTATGGAAGCTGGTAGAAGTGAGGAATTCCTTGCTCAGATTAAACCTTTCTATAAAAGCAGACCCCAAACTTTGCTATTCATCACGCTTTTTTCTGACCTGGGCTGCTGCACACAAATGCCCTTCCACTAAATAAGGTTTTATATAATCAAATAAACTACACAGAGTGACTGACTCAGGTCTAACATCATCTTACCTGAAGCGTTTGAGGTGAAGCCGGAGGACCTGAGGCAGTTTGTGGACCATCAGCTGTTTCTGTGCTTCGGTCAGGATGACTGGTTTGGAGGAGGTCCGTCGTCTGGCAGCTGCAAACACGAGGAGGGAGTTAACGCACAGTACAAACATTACTCCGCTGAGTGTCGCCACAGATTTGCTTGCCTTGTGACCAGTGGCCGTGCAAGCTGCAGTGAGGGTGCTGAACAGTTAATTTTTTGGATCATGATTTAAAACCCAGCAGTGGTTTTTGAAGGTATGATGTCTCCAAATCTCCAAAATATCAACAAGAATTCAGGGACTATGCAGCTAAACTAGGCTGAAGTGAAGGTTGTGTTTACACAGAGCAGAGGAGACAAATATGGAAACTAATTTTAAAAGTTTAGCAGTAAAATATCTACAGTCACCATTTTCTATGGTCACTTGAAAAAATACTGTACGTCAAGTCAAGATATTTTGAGACATTCTACTTTTGTTTTTTCGTTTTCATGATATATGTCAGGGGTCTAAAACTGCGGTCCTCGAGGGCCACTATCCTGCATGTTTTAGATGTGTCCCTCTTCCAACACACCTGATTCAAATGATCAGGATCGTTATCAGGCTTGATGATGAGCTGATCATTTGAATCAGGTGTGTTGGAAGAGGGACACATCTAAAACATGCAGGATTGTGGCTCTCGAGGAATGCAGTTTGAGAACCCTGATATATGGTATTATAACCGTGTGCTGCACAAAAGAGTTTTTGAGTTCTCTCTTCTTCTTCTTCTTCTAGCCATTGTTGTGGTTTTTCCATAGAGGTAGTGGACTTTATATTGAAAAATGAGCCCACAGTAAAAATGTGACAGGAGGAAAAAACACCTAGAGACTGCTTAGGGTTCAGAGGGAG
The DNA here is from genome assembly GCA_900302755.1 of Chromis chromis. Lineage (NCBI taxonomy): Eukaryota > Metazoa > Chordata > Actinopteri > Pomacentridae > Chromis > Chromis chromis. Next base: position 6,469 of record OMNN01042914.1, read on the forward strand.
ACGACATTTTAAAGGTATTACTCACTGCTCGTTGCTAGCTTCTCACCTATTTGTGACCAAATGGATTTCCTAACATAAAATTAGATCAAACTCTTACTCTTTCCATTTATTCATTTGGATTTTTTTTAACCAAAGTGATGTACAAAGCCTTAAAATAAGTGCACCAAAAGCCTCAAGGCTGCAGGCACATGGAAAGGAAATAACCTTAAAGATAAATAGAGGGGAGAGAGCTTATAATTCTACTCAAACAATAATTATGATGATCATGCTCCATTTTTTTCAATGTGTGAGGAGAATGAACAGAAACAGGGAAGACAGAATCTGTGTTTGAGATTTATATTATGAATGCCTTGAAATGAAAGCGTCTCTGAGGTAAATCTTAGTTCAAAAAAGCGTGCAGGTCATTTCACTCACAGTTACACTGGTCACAGGCGTAGATGTTTCCCTCCAGCGCTTCAGTCTCGGTGAACTTGGCCAGCATTTCTGTCAAATGGCACGAAGCCTGAGCAGCCGATTCCCTGCTATTACTGTGATAGCGCTCAGGGAACTCCAGAGACAGATCCCAGAAAGGCTCCACGGTGTTGGAGCGATGGTCACAGGCCAGACATGTTACCTGCAGATGAAGGTGAGGAAGAAGAAGAAGAAGCACACAGATTAGAGCGGATACTGTAGAAGAGCTATAATCTTTAATTTCCAACTGTGCTGGTGTAGAAATGTATCTTTAATGAATGTGAACTCTTCCCATCATGTGTGCTCTTCCCCTACCAGGGCTTCATACGGTCTAAACTAGAACCACAAACAAGTGATTTTCATGCCTCTGACTTTATATTAACCGTCACACTTCTGGTACAGTGTTGCTGCCTTTGTCAGCTGGAGGCAAAGGAAGTCTGAGTCAGAGACGTGTTGAATAACCGCAGAGCCAAGATACCTCAAAACCATCGCAGTCACACAGCCATCTATTCAGGAGGAGCAGGTGTCACAGTGTGTGCTCAGACTCCACAAGTAGACACTAATCGCTTGTCTTCAAGCTCCCCACTCGCTACATCCTCCTCCACTGATTACTTGAGGAGGCAGAACCTACAGTTGTTTAGCATCATGTCCATAAATCAAAACGCCGTCATCTTTTCATTGTCAAACACTCACATTTAAGAATCTGAAAACTGCTTTATTCTTGAGAAATAACTCCAATGATAAATTATCTTCTGGAAAATACTTTACTTTTGATCAACTATTGAATAATTGCCAGCTATTATCTGTTTTTAATATAAGAGGAAATCTGCTTTATTCCATTTTCCTATTTGTTTTCAGTGTGGCTTTAACAACTGTTTTGTCAAGCAAGTACAGTCAATGTTTTACAGACATTTGAAACTCATCATAATATTTATATAATAACATTTTTCCCAGATTAATGGTCAGCTGGCCGTAGTTTTAAGAGTTTAGATAAGAAAAAATAACAATAGTATGAAATATGTCCACTTCAACCCTTGAAATGAAGTTTAGATTCATATCAGTTTGGAAAGCTTGACCAGGATTGATCCGTTTAAAGTGATAAAAAAAAAATCTATTACGGCCTTTTAGATCTGAATTATTAACGAGTGAACTCAGTCAGAATTAATGATGGCTGTTGATTTATCAGTGCAATCAGTGTCTGTGTGCAGATCTGAGCGGTTGCCTGTGTGCCTGCATCATGAGTCAAATGAAGCTTAGGATGACTGGTGAGTAACTCAGAGGTTGCTTAGTAAAGGTGATTACAGTGTGTGTGTGTGTGTGTGTGTGTGTGTGTGTCTGATACCTGGCTGAGCAGCTGGCCATGAAAGATGGTGTTGACCACGCTGAGCACCTGCTTGATAAGTCGTTTCTGTGGGACTCCTGCCGTGGTCGTGTGCTTGCCGGTGCTCTCCAGCTCGTGTTGCACCTTATCCAGCAGCTCGCACAGGAACTCCTGAGCATCTTGCTGAGCGTAGCCCCTGAACGCTGGGATCAGCTGCCACACCGAGTGGAGCATGGCGAAAGGCGATACCAGCGCCCATTTGCCAGACCACATAACCTGGAACAAGGTGTGCAGCTCGTGGCAGAGAGAGATGTGCTTTGAGCTGGGCTCTTTGGGTTGTATCAGTTCCATGCTACGGGCCCGTGACGCCCCTCCGCTCAGCCCCACACCACAGCCTGAGCTGGTCTGGAGTCCCTTCCTCTGGGCCATGGGGAAATGCGATGAGGCCTTCCCTGCCAGTTGGCCATGGACGGCAGATGCCAGTAGCTCCAGTGCCTGGGTCAGATCCAGGCGCAGAAAGCACTCCCTGAAAACATGCAGGTGACTCAAAACCTGCAGGATGGAGTTCATATAACAGGTGTTTCCTAAATTCCTCAGGCCTGTCACTCCAGGAGTGACTGTGGGACGCCGTTTGAACGGTGAGCCACCCTGTTTGGTACTCTGCTTGCGGCGGACAGGGGTTTGGGGAGTACGAGGGGTCGATGAGGGTGTTCTGGGCTTAGATTTGGTAGTAGAAGAACGGCTCCGGGGTTTGGGAGTTGGCTCAACCTTTTTCGTTCGTCCAGCTTTCTTGGGGGTAGCAGCGGCAGGGCTTTGAGTCCGTGGTCTGCGGGTGACAGATGGGGGCACAGGGGTTTTTGTCTTGTTGCGTGCCCTGCGAGAGGTTGGTGTTGTGATTGCCGCATCCGCAACTCTCTGGCTTTTCCGACGCAAGCGGCGAGACTTCCTGAGAGGAGCGTTTTCCAGCTCCTCCTGTAGCTGCCTCTTGAGAGCTCGCCTCCTCTCCCTAGCCTCCCTTTTCTGCTCCTCCTCCTCCTCCCTCTTCCTCTCTTCTTCCTCCCTCTTCTTTCCGCATTCGGTCAGGCCAAACCAAAAGCGGAAGATGCGTCCCATAAGCGCCCTGCGGCGGTGCCAGAGGGCAGTAAACATTCTGTCCTCATCTTTAAGCTGCAGCTCGCGGGCACCGGACGGCATGAGGGCGTCCGGTGCAGCGCTAGCAGAGCGGAGGGTGCGCCCACTGCGGGTGGTAACTTCATAGCGCTGGCTCTGGATGGCGCTGAGTGTACTGCGAAGAAGCTTGAGGTCTCCGGTGGCGTTGTCATTCAGGACGTAGTCGTCACACAAGTAACAAAACACATAAAGTTCATTAACCTCCATAGCCAACGGGTGCCGCTGCTGCTGGAAGTGCTGCAAAGCATGTTCCTCGATGTAGCGCCCACACGCCACATGAGCACAGCCGAGGCAGGCCCATATGGACTCGGTGGTGTTGCAGTCGACGCAGTGCCACTTCTGTGGGTTGAGGATGGAGTGGTCTGGGGCCAGCCGCAGCCGCCCCACATGCTTACACCTGTCCATTACACACGCCTGCCTGCCGAGCTGGCTGGCTGTGTCAGTCAATAACTGACCGTCTGTGTGTGAGTCTGTGTGTGTGTGTCAACGCTTCACACTGGCTTCATATCACCATGGTAACCATGGTGAGCTTAGAAACGGGACCCTCCCAGGGCATGGTGGTGTTGTCTAGAGGAAAGAGAGAGCAGACCAGGTATAGCACGATGAATAACAAGCAGGTACAGGAAAATCAAAGTGGACCTGTCAAAACGTTCTAAAGCCTTTTCCTTGGTGTTATAATTATAATATGTTCATATATACATATATCATATATGTTGGACCATCTTCCCTTACATACCAAATGCATATTTGAAAAAGCACAGTTGGTGTATTTTTACATTATGCCACCCTGCTCTTTTACTGGAGCAAACCCTGGAACAAAATAATTATCTCAAAGCATTTACCTCCAATGACTCTGTTTTATGAGGCAATAGCTGCAGACAGTAAATGGAGGCAGATTGCCAGGTGGCACGCAGACTTTAACATTTCCAAACAGCACCAACAGGGAAATAACTGGTTAATAAACATGACTGTACTGAGCACTGCCAAGCACAGCCACTCAAAAACAGAAAGGTGTCTCACTTAAACATGGGCTATAAAACCTGGATGTGAACATGTCAACTCAACAAACCCTTTAACGAAACAGTAATTAAGAAATAAAAACTCGTTAGGCAGAGACACTAGAACACCTACACTCAAGTCAAAACCCAACAATCCGTCTCCACACAACCTCTTGTGGCTTCTTTTCACTTCCCTCCGGGTTGGTGTACCTCAGCTGAGAAAGTGGGGATCCTTGAGTGGGCTGAGCCCTATCAACCCCCCCACTGAGGTCAAAGAAGCAAGATTATCCAACAAAAGGGGGTCTGAGCTTGCAAAGTGGTACACCCTTTGTCTGGGTACAGGACTACCTTTGGGAGGGGAAATGAAAGAGAGGGAGCCTAGGAAAATAGCATGCTAGGAAAAACCCTAGGCAACAGAGAGGGGACGTGTTGAAGGGTGTAGAGATGATGGGTTTACAGGGAGATCAGGGTAAGGTTCCTAAATAGGGCTGCATAGTCACTTTCCATGACTATTCTACAAGAGAAACCTGCCTAATATAATATAATTCGCAGAGTTCCTTAAACTTAATTTACAAGACACTGAGTTTGTTAACACGCAGAGTGACTATTTAAATCGGCACCACAAAGCTCTGTATGACGAGTAGAGCAGATCTGAGTGGCATCCAAATCAAAAAACTGTTAGGGATGCCTTTACCAGCACGTGGTAAGTCATTGGAGAAAGATTCTACACAGCTTTGTTCAATTTTATAAAACTATTTTTTATTTTCGACAGAACTAGACTCCCCTATAAACTCACCCTAATCACTGTAGAATGATTAATCCTTTCCAAACAGAGTTATTCAGGTCAAATCTCTGCATTCTTTCATGTTACAATAACACAACCCCAGTTTCTAACTCTGGAAAATATTAGTTATAACGACATATTTCTTCTGCATTATTGCTTCATTTCATAAACCACTATTTAAAGCACAACAGAAAAGCTCCAAACACCCCAAAATAGGCGTTTGTTTACCAGTTGTAGTGTAGCAGTGGGCGTGTTTATTCAATAGGAGTTCATCAGATTGACTCTGTGCAGCCGCTGTGATATAAATAAGATCTCACTGCTGTCACGGATCCAACACGGATCCTGTTGAGGTGCTAACTAACCTAAAGTCTTGCTAAGGCTGCTAAAATGTAGAAAATGAAATCCTTGCACCGAGAACTTTCAGGCGGCATCACGAAAAAGCAATAAAGCTTCAGAAAAACGTGGCACTTTGCTGTCAGAGCTCCAGCCTCCTCCAACCTCGTTAAAGATTGCCCACATTAAAGCTAAGTAATCAGCACAGAGATCCAGGAACAATGCCACCGAGTTGATGTGAAGCGAAAGGAGTGGCTTCCAATATCTCAAACAGTGCGATGACTCTGATTAGAGTTTTTCCAGGGCTTCTAATGTCACCGAAGTTTTATCAGCAAGTTAGCGCGCTTTGCCTGGTTTGTCCTTGTGGCTGCATGGTCTTAAGTGGCTGAGCAGCACGCAGCCTCCCGCTAACTGAGTGAATAAGCCACAAGTAAACTCAAACAGCCAGCGTAGCCTCTCAACAAACTGCACGACTCAACAGCAAAGCCACACGAGCTGTAATGTTTGCCCGAACAGCTCAACTTTACAAGTTATGTCTCCGCAGCTAAGGTTAGCCGGCTATGCTAGCGTGTAATTGATAGCTATGTAGAGTAACGATTACAAAATAATGAAATCATAGAAAAAGGAGCTCTAACCACAGAATAAATCTCACAAAAAAACGCTCTAAAATAGCCTGAAATTCACGCTCAGCACCCGCAAACACTATTAGTTTAAGCGACCTTCCCCGTTTATATTGTATTTATTCTAGAGATTAGTGCCCTTGCTGCTAACATTAGCCTAGCATGCTAACTAGCATTAGCCAGCGATAATCCTAACAAGTTCATGCCGGAGGTCGGCTCCCAGCGTCGGGCTCGGCTTTAGAACCAACCTGGTGGATGCGTGTCAACGAGAACAGGCGTATCTTCGGCCGCACTGTTACAAACGTGTTACGAAAGAGTGGTTATAAAAAGCAAAGAGCATACCGAGCCTCTCCTTCACGGCAGTAACTCCTCTGTTTCCAAAATGATCGCCATCTTGTCAGTCCCTGTCGCGTGGTGTCGGCTCGAGCGCGTCCGCGATACGTGACGTTGTTGTTGTTGTTTGTGGTGGTGATGATGATGAGGAAGATGATGACGGCAAACGTGTTGATCAGCTTCTGTTAAAACACTGCATTATAGGTTGTGTTGTGTTGTTATTCTACCGTTGTGTTTATTATTTCACTGTCAGATTGATGGATGTTTGTTTTGTTGTAGTTGACATGTTTTGGCCACATGTTGAATAATCCTGACAGTTACTATCAGTTAGTGGTGGAAACACACTCAGATCAGTTTACAAATATAAGTCATGCGAGTAAAAGTCATGCAATTAAGTTTTTCACTCAAGTAAAAGTACTATGAAATATTAATTACGCATTATACAGGCATGTTTATTTATATAGCACCTTATGATACACAACAGGTTATTCAGTGTGCTCTTCAGGCACAGCTCAATAATGCTGATTTAATTATATTAAATTCAATAAAATGATAGAGACAAATTAAATAAGATGCACACACACCTTTATAGGATCATTAAAACTGAACTGTTAATTGCCAAATAGAATTATTTCATTCATTAACAACAAAATACTAAAGTACTCATTATGCAGAATGGTCACTAATGTCTAATAATAAATCTAATCTAACCTTTATTGATCCCCTTGGGGAAATTCCTTCTCTGCATTGACCCATCTTATTCAAAGTTAACCATAACTATACATACTAGGAGCAGTGGGCTGCCGCGGTGCAGCGCCTGGGGAGCAGTCAGGGGTTAAGGGCCTTGCTCAAGGGCCCACGGTGGTGGTGACTGGGACAAGCAGTCACTCTCTCTTTCCCACCTCAACCTCTTGCCAGTCCGGGGGCTTGAACCGGCGACCCACCGGTTACAAGTTCGCTTCATAAGCCACCGCTGCCTGTTTGGGTATTCTCCCTGTGGATCAATAATGTCTCATCTAATCCTAATATTATTAATCAGATTCAAAGTTTTCTAAATTGAATTTGGCTCTACACACTATAGCACAACCATTTTGTTTTTAAAGGTGACAATATACACATTTTAATGACTAAACATTAACTGATTCTGTCTATGTCTAGCTCTCTTCTAGCCCAGAATCTACCAATCTACAATATTGTTATATTGTATTTTATATACTCTGGGCATTTATATCTGTTTTGATTATGCAGATATGTAATAATGTTTGGACTAAAAGTGGGCTAAATCTAGCATTGACATAGCTCCACCATAGAGAAATGTCAGTTAAAGTTATTTTAACACAATATGTGAACTTCAGTTATGAATATTCACAGTTGATTGTGTAATATATGAATTATGATTCATCCAGAGATATTCAGGACTGTATGAGAGCTACAACATAGCTGCAATGTTGAAAGTTAATAAATAATGTTTTGCAAATGTGAAGTAGCAGAAGATGGAAATATTCAAATAAATACAAGTACCTCAAATTGCTACTCAAATACAGTACATGAATAAATGCAGTTACTTACATGCTGCCACTGGTGTGTCACTTACAGTGTCATTTGCTGCAAATACAGTGATCCACACTGACTGAACACAATCACTGCATTTCACTCATGTTAATATAGAGGTAGTGTCATTTTCAACCACTAGAGGGGAGTGTTGCACCATTTACACACAGCTGTTGTCCCAGTGACCATCACTACAAACACTGCTCAACACATATTTAATCACCTCTTTTGCAATTAAAGGTCCATATAAATGATTTATTGAACTCATGCTGAGCCGACAAATGATTTAGCTTCCAGATGAGGCAGTTTTATTTATATAGTCACACAATTATAAACTACATATTTGTTTCAGAGAGGTTAACAGTCTGATCATCTCTATTCTGAGATAGATAGATCCTTAATGGAGAAGAAAAGGGAGAAAACAGAACTCCTCCAGGACAGAAAGACATTCATAAATGTTTTTGTACAGAGACGACCAGTGTTTAAACAACTATTTGGATTTTTACTTGAATAAATGGAGAAGAACAGTTGTATAAAATACTTAATTACAAGTAAAAGTGCTGCTTTCAAAAGCGTTCTTAAATGAAAGTAATGTTATATAGTTTCTGGTAGTTTCAGCTGTAGAAACTGATCATATCTTATTGGCTGATACAATGTTTTGCTTGTGGATCTTTATTGATTTATAGCTGTCAAATAAATGCTGTGGTTTTTACAACCCAGCTCACCAGGGGAAACCAGAGTAACATAAACAACCAGATGCATTTAGTTAGACCGCAATTAGATCTATTTAAATGAGTGAGGTGAAAACAGCTACCAACCAATGATCGACTAAGGTAATAAATGAAAGGAGCACTGCAGGCCAGTGGATGCTGCTCAACCAGCAAAACAATCGAAACCAAGAAGTTAGAGCTGCAATTGTTATCCTTAGAATAGGATTTTAAAAAGAAGAAGAAAAGAAAAGCGATGCTGTGCTGTCACAATTGGCAAAACTTACTATTTAAAAAAATTACAATACACATATGTAAAGTGAAACAAAATAAAAAATACTCAAGCAACATAAATCTGCTTCACTACCAACTAATAGCAAAATTAGGCACACAACTAAAACATTAAACAGATAATACATTTATTGTTCTGCATGTGCTTTCAGTATTTTAAATATTGAACTATAAACATCTCTTCATAGTTGTCTGTCTTGGTTGAGCCTTACTAATAAATACTTTTATTTTGAAACTTCACTGCATAATTTTATTTAACAGCAGTTTCTGGACATTTTTGTCGGTTCATTATCCAATGCAGTTTAAAGTCCTGCACGTCTATGGAAACAACACAACCATAGCTGGAAGTAGAGAGAGCTCAGAAATGCTCTGTACAGTGTGACACAGTTATAATGCCATAAATCATAAAAACACAACTGAAAGTTACATTTCTTTGATGATTTATTTTACAAATAAAAAAAAAAAACATAGAATCAACATGTACAACATTTTCCCAAGTGACGAAAGATGTTACCAATACTGGGGGGAAAAAAGGTGGCTCAACATACTATAGGTATTTTATTACTTATATTTTCAATTTGTTTCCATACTTGTCTCCTATCTGTAAACACAGCCTGCAGTTCAGCCAGAAATTCCCTGATTCTTTGTCTCGTGAGTGTTGGTTGCAGCTAAATCACTAATGGCTTCACAGTTGTGTCAAGGAGCGCAGCATTTTTGTTTTTTACAGAGTCTGGTGAGAGCAAACAAACAGAACTTCACAGGAAAGTAGTTCAAGAACTGTCAGAAAGCTAAATCCAACTATTCTAAATGACAGCCTCATAGCAATGAGTCGGTAACACTAATGTTATTAAACCTGTTCTAAAAAATCTCAATTGAAGCTCAACCAAATTTGATGCAACAGAAAAGAAACACAACAATCCTACAACTATTAAATCACAATAGTTTCAGGCAACGTCTTCGATAAATGTGCCACGATCAGTTAACTTCTAAAAATAGTATAAGATTGCTTTTTATTAACAGGGTGGAAAGGGTTAATTAAACTTATGCTCTTACTTACATATGCTTCGTATATGATCTCCCCTTTTGGCACTGTTGCCAAACCAGCATGCAAAATGCAAAAACCTGTGAAAAGAATCTCTGCACACTTAGATCTAAAGGATTCATCACATGATGAACCAAGTTCTTGCTCACTGAACCTGCATCAGGGCAAAATGTCAAGTGACTGAAAGCATGACGCAGGTATGTAGAGGCTTGTTTTTTATGTTTGATTGGAGGTTTTGGCCTTCTTGCACCGTGAGTTTAGCTAAAACCTGCCTTTAGTTAAAAACATAGAATGATTATACGATCATTATTATATATATTATATATTTCAAACATTCATTATTTAACCTTCTGAACTCCAAGCACTTTCTGGATGCTGGATGCTTTTTGCTCCTGTCACTTTTTAAATCACTGTGGGCTCATTTTTCACTGCAATATAAAGTCCTGCACCTCTATGGAAACTTCACAGCCAGGGCTAGAAGTGGAGAGAACTCAAACATGTCTGTTGTGAAGTGTG
>OMNN01042918.1:4433-16123 GCA_900302755.1 Chromis chromis
GGCCAGAGACAGACTGATCCAGAGCGGCAGCTGGACCCAGATCAGCACACTGGCTTTGACTGGGTGACAGTTGTCCCTGATGTAGAGCTGAGAGACGATCCGACGCAGATTCTTCTGGAACTGGAACCTGAACAGAGAACAGAGACTCAGAACAGAGTTTACCCAGACGTCTTTAGGACCTGAACTGATTGGAACCTGTTCATCTTTAGAACCTGCATGTCTGTATGTCTGAGGGTGAGGACAGAGTCTTGGTTACTCTTCCCCTGGCTGATGGAACCAAAGCTCAGATCCTCGTTCTTTGTTGTTTGTGTTGTTAGTTTGTGTTGTTAGTTTGTGTTGGTAGTTTGTGTTGGTTGGTTCTTACCGGCTCTGTTTTTCCGTCCAGCCTCTCTCTTTCGCTCGCACTGAAACTTCATATCGCAGCCTCTTGGCCAGCTCAGAGATCTCCACCTGCAGCGCCTCCACCTGCACACCACTAGGTGGTTACTATGGTTAGCGGTATGGGGCTACTGTGGTTTCAGACTCAGTATTTCTGTTTGTGTATCTTCAGGAAAGCCCTGCCCCCCCAACACTGACCTTGGAAATGATGACCAGCTGGTAGGCAGCGAGCGGCAGAGTGATGAGCGTCCTGACCGACAGTGTCGCCACGACGATGCTCAGCCACCATGGCAACCCACTCGCCTGCTGTACGCTCACCAGGAAGTGTTCACACAGGTGAACTGGAGCCGAGTCTGAGAGGCTGCTGTACCACCCGCCTGCACCTGCAACATCTGGAGCACCTGCAACATCTGGAGCACCTGCAACATCTGGAGCACCTGCAACATCTGCAGCATCCCCACCACTACTGCTGCTGCCACCGACTCCTGACAGACATCTGACACCTGATAGAGTCCCGACCCCTGAAAGAGTCTTGACTCCTGACAGACATCTGACACCTGATAGAGTCCCGACACCTGAAAGAGTCTTGAATCCTGACAGACATCTGACACCCGATAGAGTCCCGACCCCTGAAAGAGTCTTGACTCCTGACAGACATCTGACAGCTGACAGATGTCTGCATCCTCCAGACCTGTGGAGGCCGACTAAAGATGGTGGTGCAGAGCAGGTGAGACCAGGTGCAGGTGGCCTCCTGCGGATCAGACCTGAGCAGGCTCGTCGTACAGGAAGCTGCAGGACACTGGACCTTGTGGACCCCCACACGATAAGCATGGTGACCCTCCTCCCCTCCACAGTCCTGAAAATAAAACCCAAACAGGCTTGTGGTCAGGTGGTGGATCAAAGACGAGTCTGGAAACACTTAGATATGATTAAAGTTTGATGGGGAGGGAGTGTAACAGAGTGGTGGATGAAAGTAGGGGTTGATAAAGTAAAGAGTTAGAAGATATGTGTGGTAGGATTAAACTTGGAGTTCTGACTTTGAAGGAATCATTGAGAAAGCTGAGATTCCATTCTGCTTATTATATTCGCTTTAATAACAATAATAATAATACATAATACTTTCATAGCGCTTTTTAAGACACTCAAAGATACTTTACAAAGTAGGCAAGAATGCAAAACATCTAGAAAAGATAGCGGTGAAATGAGCATCTAGAGTTGTATGCTGTGTTAAAAACATGTGTTTGCTGGATATGTAGAGTGAGGAGGATTCTCTAATGAACAAAGACCACCATCACTACAGTTACTTTATCTGCTGTGTGTTTGTGCTGGGCAGTGTTTCACAGTACAGAATGCAGAACACAGTAACACGACATGAACAAAGACTCCTTCATTTAACAGCAAACACACACTTTCAGTAACTATTCTGCTTATCTAGTTACAGCTGACTGCAACACTTTACTGTGACTGCAGCATCAGCTAAAGATGTTCAGACAGGCTGTGTAACCTCACTGTGAAAAACATAAATTCATATCATTATTCAGAGTTTGCTGATAGACAAAGATGAGCCATGGTGGAGGAAGAACCCAGATTCTTTACTTAAGTAAAAGTACTAAGATCACACTGCTAAGTTTCTGCATTGAAAAAGTTACTTAAGGTAAAAGCACTTGATACAGAGAAATGTCTCCTGTGACTGTTACACTATAATACAGTACATTATAGAATCAGATTATTATTACTCAAGCATTCATGTTTGGGATTTTACTGTAGTAATAACTCAAATCACCTGCAACTCAAGGAAACAGAATCGATGACCAGAATCAGAACCCTCTGTAGATGATAAGGTGTCACAGTGTTTACAGGTCATGAGATGTTATGGGTCAAATAAGACATAACTTTAATAAATATTGCTGGAAACGGCATAAAAAAGGACAAAAATTGGGGGCAAGAAATTGTACTAAACAATTTTGTCAAACATTGAGAATGAATCTAAAATGAAATCAAAATGTGTCTTTTTTCATTCATTTATTCGTCTCTACAACTGGAAGTGGACAGAATAAATGAAGGAAGGACAGATGTTGGTCAGGTGTAGGAGGTTAGAACAAGGTGGAAAATAATTCATAAAAGCTAAACTATGAGATATCGTCCCTCAGTGAACTTAAAATGAATGGTATGGTATATTGAGGACATTCACCGCATGTAGCTCATTACTATCAGACGGTATCTGATTCAATGAAGAGATGTGGGTTTTTGTAATTCAGAGAAGAATAAACACAGATTCGTGTTTGTGACAAGAGGATCAATTTACCAGAAGACTGGCAAAAATATATTGCTGTGTTAAAATCATCAGTGTCCTGGGAATGATGGGCTGATGGGTGAATTTTCTAAGTCATTTATTAAAACATTAGCCCCATATTTAGTGGTCATGTTTAGAACAGATGAATCACCACCAACTCTTCAACAAGATCGATCCTTAAACCAAAAACATTAAACCAAGTTTTCCAAACTGAAGACCAATTAGTCTGTTAAATAATGACACAAAGGCATTCGGTCTCTGCTACAAGGTTTAAATTAGGATTAAATTATGTTTTTGATGACAAACAATCTAGATTTATGTCATGAAAATACATCTAAGTAATAACATCTGATTCCTATGTTTACATGTCCACATGGTGTAGCTTCATAGAAAGACTGACCATTTTAGCATCAACATGGCGCCTTAGGAATAATCAAATTAGAGCTAAGTCTGTTTGAATCTCTCTTTTGTTTCGGAATAATGTGTTTATGTCTCTGTTCTCCTTCAGTGTGTAGCTGTGCTTCTTTAACATAACACTAAACACTGATGTCCTGACAAACAGCTTCTTTATTTAAACCTTCAGCACAAATACCGAGAACCTACCTGTGTGACGTCAGCCGTCTGGTGAGCCGTTCCCGGGTTTAACAGCAGAATAAGTCATTAAAGCTCATATTAGGTTTTTATCTGTCACCTTCCATTCACACACGCAGAGGAGCGTCCCGCACATATGACGTCACTCCGTGTCGGGGACGTGTGACGCCACTGAGAGGACAGACATGGCGGAGTACAGCCAGGCCGGGCTCCTGGTGGCTCTGCTCCTATTCACGGCCCTCACGGTCCGCGACGTTTATCTCGGCAGATCGAGTCCGCAGGGAGGACAGCAGCCGGCCGAGAGACCCGGCCTCTCGCCGGACAACCTGCCGGACACAGAGCCCGGGAGACCCGCCAAAGCCTCGCTGTACAGCGGGCCTGTGCTCAAGTTCCAGTACTGGTAGGTTAGGAGGCTAACGGCTAACAGATGTGTGTGGCTACCACAGCTAAACTAAAAATAGGCATTGTTAGTCTGCAGACTAAACACAGTTACTGCTGTTTGAACATATATTTCATCATGTTTAACTGAATAAATACGTTTTACCTTCGTTAAGCAGCTAACTGCTGACACTATAGTGAGCACAGCTAACAGCTAACTGTCCTAAAGCTGATAACAGGTGTGTTTCTGAAATGACTGTTGAACTGTATTTGGTCCAACATGGAGTTTGTAGTTTTGTGAGATAAACAGATGTTAAAGAGATAAAGCTGAATGTTTGTCACATGTTGACCAGTTGTTTGATTGTTTTCAGGTGAAGCCTTTAATTTATTGATCATTAGATGAATCAATCATTCCACTAATGGTAGCAGATTTATTTGTACATTGATTAGAGTGCAGAGTTGTCTCTGTCTGTCTGCTGCAGCATGCCCTGCATTAATGTCCTCTCCAACCCTTAAATCAAACCAAATGTTCAATAATAAACAGAATCAATCTAATGTCCAGACTTCACTGGAGTCACATCTGTCCCTGCAAGAGACAACATCTGTGCCAGCTGCTGTCAGAGACACGTCCTCAAGACATGAGACATCTTTGATTCAATATTTAATAAAAATATAGTCTAACCTTTATTGATCCCCTTAGGTTCCTTCCTTCTCTCCATTGACCGATCCTATTCAAAGTTAACCTTAACTATACATACTAAGAGCAGTGGTGCAGCGACCAGGGAGCAGTCAGGGGGGAGTGGGGGTTCGATCTTCTGATCGGTAGCCCAGGGACTTAACCTGTTGCGCCACCACTGCCCCAAAGAGTCGTTCCCATATCGGGAGTCGAACCCAGGCCGCCTGGGTGAAAACCAGGAATCCTAACCACTAGACCATATGGGAAACATACACTATTTGAAACAGTTCTTGTCACAGTTTGGTCTCAGAAACACAAAACTCATCTTTGAAAGTGTGTCGTGATGGAGATCACATGACCTGCTGACCTTACTTGACAGGTGTGATCTCTCTTTATTTCCAGTATCTCCTGAGGTTACAGCAAAGTGTTCCAGGAATACTCTCAAGCCATCAGCCAGGTGTATCCGGACATCCGCATCCAGGGAGAAAACTACCCCCCCACCTCCTTTAACAGGTGAGCTGTGACATCAATAAACTGCCCCCTGCCCCCTCAATAATACACATGTTTGAGCTGCACTTCCCATGATTGCTTGACGGGATGTGAACAGGAAGCAGCTGAGTAACATGTTGAACCTGTTTGCTTACATTTAATCAAAGTGCAACATGATAGCTAACTGATTCCCTGTGTGTACACTTATCTGTAAGAGGGTTTTGTTCTTGTACGTGTATCTAAACACGTGTTTCATGTGTGAATTTTTCAATAGAAGCTCGAACAGTTATTATGTGTAATTTAGTGAAGCAGCACGCCTGTCGCTAACCCCAGCCCCCTCCTCCTCAGGGTTTTAGGTAACCTCATCTCCTACCTGAAGCTGCTCTCCATCCTGCTGATCGTCAGCGGTCAGAATCCCTTCGTCCTCCTCAGCCTTGACACTCCCCGAGCCTGGACCTGGAGTCAGGACAACAAGGTAACAGCACCTCTGTTACCGTGGCAGCAAATGCTGCACGTTGCTCACCATGACAACAGACTGACCCAATCACTGTGTCCACTGTTTGTCAGATCTTCTCCTGTCTGATGGCCTTCTTCCTGTGTAACATGATGGAGACTCACTTTCTGTCTACTGGAGCCTTCGAGGTCACTCTAAATGGTGAGTTCTGATTGGTCCAAAGCATTATGACTTCGCTGAGGAGAATGAGCTCGAGAGGAAAGACGATGTGTTTGTGGTGTTTATAAATAAAGTGTGAGTCAAGAACGGTGCGTTTGAGGTCTTTATTAATATAGTTTAAGTCGAGGACAGTGTGGCAGGTGGAGGACAGAGTCACTTCCTGGTGTAACGCTGTATTTCGTCCCCTCAGACGTCCCTGTGTGGTCGAAGCTGCAGTCCGGTTACGTCCCGAACATCCAGGAGATGTTTCAGATCCTCGACAACCACATGAAGATGAACCAGGTGGATCACATGACCTTCTCCTCCACTTAGAGCTGCAGGTAGGTGAGCTCGGAGTCACCTGAGCAGCTGCTACCTGCCTCACTGCTCTGATATCATAATGAACTGAACTGAAATTTACTGTGGGTAAACATGCAACAGTTTGTAAGGAACAAAATGATCAATAGGAGTTTCATTTCACCTTCTTAACGTGTTTTTTTTTTTTTTCTTACTGTGGGCTCATTGGTACTGCACTATACAGTCCTGCACCTTTATTGAAACAGCACAATCATGGTGAGAAGGAGAGAGAACTCAGAAATGTCTTCTTACAGCCTCTACAAACATTTCCTCTCTCCTCTGCGTATCAGCTGTAGAAAGATGTTCCACCATGCTGAATGTATCTTCCTACAACTTGCTCCTCTATGTTTTTGAGTCATGCTGCATGTATTTTATTGATCCAGTATGAATTTTTTCCTCTCAGTCTCTCTTGTTGTCTCCTCTCTGCTCTGTTGAAACACGGCCTGCAGTTTTTACTGTTGTTCACAGCTGAGTCAGTCATGGAGAACCAGTTGTGCTGAGGAGAGAATAATTAGTAGGTTTTAACAGGATCTGTATCTCTAACCTGTCTGTATCTCACCTTTCTCTCCAGCTGTGCTGCATTCAGGTGTCCCGACTCAGTGGGACGTTCAGCCGCTGGCATTCATGAAGGTCCGGCCTTAAAGCAGATTCTGCGAGGCCCGACCGGATGTCCTCCGCCACAAAGCGAACACTCCCTCTGCACCGGGTCACAGCTCAGCACTACAACCCTCAGAATGCACCTGTGCAGTGGAGACAGGTTGCAGACTCTTTTTGTGTTGGGTTAGCTTCGTGCTAATTAGCCTCTGTGTGATGAATAATTAGAGCTGAAATAGTTTGTTTGTTAGTTTGTTTGTTATTTTTATTTAACTTCAAAGTGAACCAAGAAAATCTGCAACAGAAATGTTTGAACTCAACATGAAACAATGTGAGGCTTTGAATGTTTGCTCTGATTACGTTAAATGATTAGGTTGATGATCAGGTGTGTGACTCGTCTGTTTAATCACAAACTGAGTCATAGTTTAGTGGTTTTAGGCCTTGTAACTGTTTAACGTAGCTGAACACCTGGTTCAGATCAGTGATCGCTGTGGGTTTCATCCATGACATTTGCTTTTAAATAAAAGATGGTTGAACTCTGATGAAGGAAAGTTCATTTGCTTGTATCGGTTGATATGAAGCTCAGAGGTATTAAACACTTCAGTTTAATGAGGTAGAAACATGTTCAACAAAAAACACTACAGACACATTAGAACTACAACCTGCTGATCAAGTTTAGCTTCTATCATACATCCATCTGTATATCAATAATACGTTTATTACTGATAACACATCATTTCATTACTAATCTCAGAGTTACATCAGGGTTTTTCTTCACTAATAGTTAAACATTTAGTTTCGATTGAGAAATAAAGTTCATCAAGTTTTATTTAGTCAGTGATGTCGCTGAGAGGAGGGGGACACCTGTGAGGGACAGGTGACCTGCTGGTCGTCTTCACAGGTTTGACTCAACTGATGAATCTCGAGTAAAGAGACGAAGCGAGACAGACAGCGACGGCAGAATCTCTGAAAGACAGGACAGGCAACGACACCTGAGCTTCAGGTTTCACACTGTTATCAGGTGCTTACAAAACACCTGGTCAGAGTTTACCAGAGTTACTACGGCACAGGATCGGAGGTTATCCAATCAACTTCAGGTTTACCTCCGGGTTCTCAGGACTACGGCGGTGGATCATCTTACATCACCATGGTAACTGATGCTGAACACCTGAGCTGCTTCAGTGCAGTTGATATTCTGATCAAATGGTAGATGGTCTGCACTTATATAGCGCCTTTTTCTACCTTAGCGGTACCCAAGGCGCTTTACAATGTGTTTCGCATTCACCCATTCACACACCAATGGTGACAGAGCTGCCATGCAAGGAGCTAATCTGCCATTGGGAGCAACTTTGGGTTCAGCGTCTTGCCTAAGGACACTTCAGCATGTGGGGGGGACTGGGGATCGAACCGCCAACCTTGCCATCAGTGGAAAACCCGCTCTACCACCTGAGCCACAGCCGCCCTATCAATGCATATTAAAACACCTACTGACCAATCAGCTCTCCAGGAAAATATCATTCCTAGAAATCCAGCAGAGCTTGATTTGCAAATGGTGAGCTGGGAAGATCCAAGTTTCTAAAGCTGCAAGAGATCTTCTGGACATGTCATTGTTCTATCTGCCTTTATAAAGCAATATAATCCCAAAACAAACCATTCAAAACACTAAAGCCTTGTACTTTCTAAGACTTCTAGGAGTCTACTTGTCAGTTTGAGTGATGTTCTTGTATTTGTTCTTTACTTGCTTTAATTCCACCAAGCAGCTGAAAGAGGTGTCTGACACACTATAAGAATATCACAGTGAATGTGAGATGAGGGAGTTCATCGTCCACATCAGCATGAAAACAGTCTGATTTTTAGCACTTGTCTCTTTATTCTTTGCATAATTTAGAACACCTGTAATTTTGTTATACAACCCTGTGATGCCTGATGATAATGAAACTGAATCTTGAACAAGAAACCTACATCGAAGCAACTTTTATACAAAGTGATATTGATACGCAGATTTTTTCCACACAGACAGTTTTCCTTCCTGACTTTGACTGCAGCTGTTGTGCAGTTTGTAGCCTGTATCATAGTTTAAACATATTGGTTTAGGATTGTAGTACTCCTTGTGAAAAATATATAAAGTTGCACACACATACGCATAGTGTTTTAAATGGTGATTTTATATTCATTTTTACCTGCTCCTGGACTGTTCAACACTGCAGGCTTGCAGTCTGACATGCCAGAGGAATACATCAGAGCAAAGCATTCATTAAATATAATATACAGTTGTAACTACAGTCACATCTACATGTGCCCAAATAATTTGGTGGTGATATTGATAATCCTGTTAACATTTAAACGGTCTGCTGTTTTGCTGTTTTTCTGCTTTGGCTGCTGCTGCTGTGTTACCTTCAGTCTGTATTGTGTGTTTAGAATCCTCATATTCCTCTAATAATATAGTTTGCTCTTCTAGAGGTGACCCTGTCTGTGACTGGTCATCTGTTCATGTGGACACGCTCATGTCCACAGTCATGAACCCTGGTTGACTTACCAGACGGAGGTGTTCTAATACGTGTGAATCTGTTATCTGGAACATCACCTGCTATGAAGAAGCTCAGATGTTCACCATCAGTTACCATGGTGATGTAAGTAGTGAACCATTGCTGTAGTCCTGAAAACCCAGAGTTAAGCCTGAAGTTACTTCCATAACCTCAGATCCTGCTTTGTAGCACAGACCTCAGGTCAGAGTTTACCTGGTCACAGTTTTTGCAGAGATGTTTTATGAAGCTGAGCTTGTCTGAACAGAAGCTACAGAATTCATCAGGAGCTGCAAAGACAAAAACAACACACAAAATGATTCAGCTCACCTGAAAACCTGGAGTCAGGACAGACTGAGGTGACCGAGGTTTTACTCTTCCTCTGTAGTTTATAGAAATAAATGTTAGACTCACCTGACTGCTTACTGCATGTGGTCGAGTCAAACACCTTCTTCAGGATGAAGCTCATATCAGCAGGACATCGAGTCTTCCCCTCACCTGATACACCTGGACAGGTGAGGATAGGTGCAGCAGGTGAGGACAGTGTAAATGATGGGGTATTTGAGTTCACACTCTCACCTGAGATCACTTGGAAATGCTGCAAGTGATTATTGGTGATGTTGCCATGGAAGCAGGACTGGGTGGCGTTGTGAGTGAGCTGGTAGTGGTTTACCTCCTGTTTCCTGTTCAGTTCCATCTGAGAATGAAATTCAATCACAAAGTCCTCTACTGAAGCAATCAATATCTAACATCTGAACTGAATGAATCAGTGAATAACACCTGAAATGAAACAATCAATGAGTACTGTAGCACCTGAGCTTGGTGTTAGATTTTAGGCTATGACGATGAGTTGTGGTCTCTGCTGATTGGCTACTTCTGGTCACATGTTAGAGTTGATGATGCATCGTCTCACCTGAGCATCACCTGAGATCCTCCACAGACTCAGACTGGGATAAAGTCTGGAGGGTTGACCCAGCTGAGGAGCTTCACCTGTGGGCAAACTCTGCTCACTGTCTCCCCCTGTCCTCTGGCTGTCTGTCCTCTGAGACACCTGAGTCCACCCCACGTTGTGTTTCTGATCTGTTTGAATGTCTGGAGCAGAAAAGACTTCAGCTTCATATGGAGGAGCGCTGGGACACCTGAAGAGGACGGAGGTGAGTTATTATGTCTTTCTGTCAGTCTAAGGACAGATTCAGATCACTGGGATGAGGACACTCACCGGGAGCAGAGACAGGGCGTCAGCAGACAATACCTGTCCTGGTATCTGTCCTGGTACATGTCCTGCACCTGACAGTTGGAGTCCAGACACTCCTCACCCTCCTTCCACTCCTCCCCCTCCCTCACCTGTGGCGGGCGTCGGCCATCTTTGCTTCTCTGCAGAGCAGCTTCCACCCAGAGTCGAGACAGAGGAGAGGGTGGACAGGGGGACGAGGGGGAGGACAGGGAGTACCGCCAGCGTCTTCCCCCTAGTAGGGGGGAGCAGGGCAGTGAGCGTGGCAGCCTCCCCCCTCCCCCGGGGTGAGGAGACGAGGGGAGGGATAAATCGTCTCTGGTCTTTAGTAAAGGTGGGACAGAACGTCCACCAACGAGGCTGATGATGTCACAGCTGCCTGTGTTCGAGGCTCCGCCCCCCACAGCATGGATGATGTCACAGGTGTCAGGTGTCACCAGGTGTGGATTAGGACTCAGCGTGTCGACGGTCTCTGAGACATTCAGGTGAATCAGGTGTGTCTGTATCACCTGTGCAGCAGGTGCAGGACTGGCTTGTGTTGTTCTGAGATGTTCTGCACAGTCAGGCCAATGCTGGACATCAGAGACGTCCTGATCCTGTAAGACGTCTCCCTGCAGA
The DNA here is from genome assembly GCA_900302755.1 of Chromis chromis. Taxonomy (NCBI): domain Eukaryota; kingdom Metazoa; phylum Chordata; class Actinopteri; family Pomacentridae; genus Chromis; species Chromis chromis. Next base: position 15,213 of record OMNN01042918.1, read on the forward strand.
AGTTCCCTGACAACAAACAAACAAACAAACAAACAATCACCTGTCTGTCTGTGGAACACGTGGACAGGTGAGCAGATGGACAGGTGCTGTGCTCAAACTGGTTCATGAAGGGGCTGCAGCATCAGCTCTGTTCTATCTGTTCTCAAAGCACATCAAACTGTCCTGGTCCTGGATCAGTAGACTGATGTGGACTCTGTCCCCGTTACCTGGGGGTACCCTGGCAATCTGAGGTACCAGGGTTGTAAACTAGTTCTTCAGTCTGTGTCTGTCCATGTAGGAACAACGTGTCCTCTGTGTCCTCAGGTTATCTGTCTGCCTCACCTGAGCATGCTCAGTCTGGTTGTCTGGATCAGGTCTGGATCCAGTGTCTTCATCTCGGTCTGATGGATCAAACCACCGTCCAAGTCTCTGCAGCAAAAGCACGACAAAGCTCATTAGTGTGACAGGTCTGTTATTGATCTCAACTGGCTCTAAACAACAACTAATAAAGTTTTAAAGTTTTTTGATAATGATGACGGTTTCATGACATCATCACCTGGCGTCCAATAGTAGAATGCCCAGTGGCTGGGGGGCGGGTTCCAGTGTCTCCATGACAACCATTAAATCATGACAGGCCTGATGTCTCCAATCCAACGTCAACGGCTGAATCATCAGCAGGTTTTCTACCTCCTGTTTCAACAAGACAGTACTGTTACTACTGTTAGTACCACTGGTACTACTGTTAGCACTACTGATACTACTATACTGTTGGTACTACTGATACTAATGCTACTAATACTGCTACTGTTAGTACCACTGATGCTACTACTGATAGTACTACTGATATTACTACTGTTAGTACTACTGTTAGTACTGTTAACACTTCTGACACAGTGCTACTTTTAATACAATAAAACAAAAACTGACATAAA
>OMNN01042934.1:0-12575 GCA_900302755.1 Chromis chromis
CTCCTCTCCTCTCAGACCGGTGGATGGCCTTGTCGTGTCTTGGAAACGTGAAGGGCGTTGGCTGGCCAGTGGGCGTCGGCTCATTATTCCTGCTCCCACCTCTTCTGACACCGGGTTATATGTATGTGAAGCATTGCTAAGCAACAGCACAGTCAAACCCGTGGAGGCAAGGGCACACCTCACTGTAATAGGTAAGAAAAAGAGGCTGTCACTCGATCAAACACTCACAGTTGGGTTTCCATCACTTCAGAAGACATTAACTTAATTTAATTTCCCGGTGACGTATTCTAACTCTAACCATGGCTGCTACTTACCTAACCTTAACGCAAATCCAACCTTAAATCAAGTCTGCATACTAAAATCAAATGATTTACATTTCAGGGATTTTTTTTTGTCCCCAAAAGGGAAGCAGGTCCCTACACTATGACTGTGTAAATACATTTATGTCCTCACAACATGAGTAATACTAGTCGTCACACACTGCCTAATATAATTATACATGATTCTCCTGGGTAGGCCCACTAATGCCTTCAACATGTGATTAATTTCTGTTTTAATGTCGCACTTGTCTTTTCTTGTACATTCTTTGCTCCAGGCGATGTTTCATTCTGTTTATTCCTCCATTTATTCTTACTTTTCTCCTGGAAGCGTGACTGTAAACACCCCAGGCAGTGACTGTCAACTACAGGACTACTCGAGCTAAATCTGCCGTCCGAGCTCACAAATACCATGTCCATTGTAGTCATAAACAGCTGTTGCATTAATGTACACACAAATACATGCATGTGTGCTCATGGGATTCGTGCGTGTGTGTACCACGGACACGTATGCCTGCTTGCCCGCTAGCTAAATTAGTTCTGTTCCCTGGAGTCACCAATCAATAAGAGAACACCGAAAGCACTCAAACAACAGCTCTCTCGTCACAATCCACTCCTGTCCTCGATGTGTGTGCGTAAATAGAAAACAACATACACGCAAGCAGGGAGCATGTGATCGATGAAGCGAAACTTTTCTCCCTCAGTTCGTCAGCGTCTTTTTGATCTGCTGTGATTGTCGGAGCGAGGGAGCACCTAAGCAGAGAGCGAACTACCCACGCCTACAGAATACTCACTAGTCAGAAAAGACCTGCCTGAATATTTATAGCCCACTCATTCTCTTCTCTCTGTGCCCCCTCACTATCTACCACCAATTTTTGTACTCACTGCCTGCCTCTTTCTCCCCCCCCCCGCAATCTCACTCTCTGCGTTATCTTCCTTCATTAGGCCAGCAGGACTGTTAAGGTCTGCCAGCAGGGACAAAGTCTGCATGCATTCATATGTATCAGAGTAGAGACTGATGAATACATTGGTACTGATCCTCTTTTTCTGCTATGGGCTCAACAGACCTTCATGCAATAAAAGGGATTCCTAAACAGAATAGTGTATGTCTGTGTGTGAAAGGAGACAGCCTCAAAGGTATTCATTATTCAATTTCATTTCTTTTCTGCCCTGATCCACTAATCGGAATATGTATGACACTGCATCCTCGTGTTGTGTACTGTACAGACGACTACTGGTGCAAACAACAATATATCTGTTGTTGTTCTCCATCTTTGTTTTGCAGGCAGGCAGCAGGGAATCCGCCAAAAAAGCTCAAAGCCCCAAACCCAGCCACCCAAACACACTGTGTTTTGTTGTGTTTCGTCATCTAGGTTCTTGCACTCACCTGACTGAAAAGGGATTAATGCATCTGCGTTATCAGTGTCACGCCACATGGCTGTTATTCATCTCTTGTTTCCCTGTTCTCCCCTCACTGCATGCCTCGCTCGCTCTCTTGTCAAAAATCACAGCAAATTGCACCGTGCACAATAAAGATAGGAGGTGCACGCATGTGTGGGTTTAAAAGTTACCAGTGAAGAAACTTAGAAGTAGTGTAGTCGAGTAGAATGAATGTAGCACCAACATGGGACTTTACAGTGTAGCTGTCCATAGACACATACGGCTTGATCAAACTTGCAGTTTGTCTTCTTTTTTTTTTGCCTCTTCAGTTTACTCCAGCAACGCGTGAAGGAACGAAAATAACAAAACAAAAAAAAACACTTGGGGAAGGGGATTTTTCTTTCAAGTAACAGCCTTAAAATGACAACACAGTGTCAAAAACTTTGTGTGTTGTCGCTGTACAAGTATGGAGCCCTAGAAAAAATGTAGAAATGAAACCTCTACAAAAATGCTTTCTCTTTGTTCATTCAGAATTGCATCTTTGCAGCAGCCAAAAATAAACATGCATTATTTAGTTCATAAACTGGGCATTTCATTCCCCTCAAAGTCATTTTTCAGTGGACAGGTGCCACTACTGTGTGGAGACACTTTTCCAGAGATGCCAGACCGAAAATGAATTAGACATCCTGCCTCCCTTTCGCGCTTTCTAGACTTGCTGTGTCAATATCCCTGACTAAATATTAACAAATGTTTTTTGAAAGAAGAGGAGCATATGCAGCAGCAGGTCATATTTTTTAATATGTAGCGTTACAATAATACCCCAGAAGGCATATATTCACATTCAAATCAGGAGAGTTTTTTCTCATAGCTGCTGTCAGCATTTAGAGCAACACTGGTGAAGATGTTTAGAAGAAGCTGTTATTGGCACAGAAATGGAGTAGCTTAAAAAATAGGATTGTTTCCCTTGGGATACTCAGAGAATGTTTTTTTCTGTGACTGTGTGTGGAAGTCATTTCATCGGGCGTATACACAGAAATCCTGCCTCGCAATGACACTCAAGACACTCAGGGCCATGAGGGGAAACCATTTTTATTCTGCCGTGCCGAGTTCTCCACTCCAAGTCTCTTCTGTATTAAAGAATAAATACTTGGAGAGGGCAAACTCCCAAATCTTCTTTTAAGTTTTCCTTTTCAGCTGTTTAAAGCCTGAGGTTTTTTATTCCGTTTTGAGAGATTATTATTAGTAGTACTTTAAGCCCTTGCTGTTAATATTTGTTGTTCAGTTTGACATGTTATTTTAAGTGCTGTTTTAAATGTTTTTTCTCTGCAGAACCACCCAATCTGACTGCTCAGCCCAAAAGGAAGATCTTTGCTGATCTCGACAGGAATGTAGATATCCCCTGCCTGGCTACAGGTACACCATCTGTATGTGTGTCTGTCAGCATATGCATGCATAAGGTCTCAGTCTGCTTAAAGCAAAGTAGGTTATATAATATGTGTCTCACCCATATTTAACAGAAAAAGTCATGTTTAGAATGACCCCTTGGAACCTGGGGCAAAAAGCCTGCTGTCAGGGTTTGTCTTTCCCTAATGTTGGGGGGAAAGTGCCAACATTTGCCTGAGGTGGAAAGGTATCAATATGAGCTAAATGCAACAAGGTACAATAGAAGCAGACATAAATACATCATGATGCACATGAATCATGCGACAAGATGAGTGAAGAGATGGAGACTGCAGATCCGTGTACAGCATTTCTTAAGTTAATACGTGAAAAATGCCATCATTCCATCGCTACTGCCAAATTGACGATTTTCTAGACATTCTGTTAAAATCTGCTCTATATTTGGATGAAACTTGACCGGAGATAGATAAACATGTAGTGATTTGAAGAGATTGACATTAGGGTACATGCACTAGGATGCTCTCTCCTTAAAATCATATATGGTGTTGGACTCGGTTTTGCTAAAAAAAAGTCTCAATGTGTTTAGAGAAAAGTTCTAACGTTGCCTACATTCACACCTCATCAACCCTGCCATACTGCTGTGGGAAGATGGTGTTACTGTCTATTTCAGAGTTTTTCCTTTTCTGATAATGAGCCTTTGGGGGGTTGGCTGCACACGACAAGAAGCAATTCTACAATTTAATTTTTACATAGGTAGACGGGACAGCATTAAGGACCTTGCCTAAGCGTCCTTACTAGATACCTGCGCCCTGACCGGGATTTCAACCACCGATCTCCCATGCCAAGGTCTGGGGTGTTAGTCACTGAGCTATCCAGCTCCTCATCATAAACATGATCAGTGCACTATTTAGAATCTGCTGATACTGACTACCAATTCAAGACCATTTTTTCTAAATTATACACACTTGAAGTACATCAAAGTTCTTAAAATCAATCCAGTATATATGCTTGACAACTGAATAGATTATAGATACATTTCTGCATCCAGGATGTTCCTTAATGTTACGTTGGTGGTCATAAACCTTGTTGTAAAGCTCTAGTAGGGTACTGCCTGAAATGTAGCATGGATAAGGTAGGGTGTACTGAGGCAACACAAGCTCCAAAAGGCGGCGGAAGCCTGTATTCTCTACATGCATATCGGAAAATGTATTGTAGATGAGCTGAAGTACCTGGTTGTACCACCAGGTGGAGGCTCTTACTGTTTAGTACTGTATTGACCCGAGGAGGCACTCGGACTATGAGCACTTTGCTCTTGGCAATCAGAGAGCATTGTGAGGGTTTAGCTAGCAGTAGACCACCATGACCAAGACTTCTGTCACCCCTCTGGTCGGAGTGCATGTATTTAAGACAAACCAAGATACACTACGACAGTGTTTGGATATCCCAGTGCCATCTTTGCAGCAGGACAATTTTCCACTGGGCTTAATTTTTTGTGTTATTGTTTAATCCATTAATGATTTATAGCGCTGACTATTACTGATGTAGAAAGCTCTTCAAAATTCAAAAGAGCTAGTGCTCTCTCTTTATGACACCTGGTTGACAGCAGACATAAACAAAGGATCGAGGTTTGTGCCAGTCAGTTAAAAAATGCCTTGTGACCAACATTTATCTATGCGGGACAAACCCTACAATTGTGTGTTTCAGAAAGTTACAAAAGTGTTGAATGCAGATTCCAGTGCTGGAAAGGTGTCAAAGCATGCTGAGTCCCACTCTCTGCTAGTGTTTGCCACCAAATGGGTCATAGAGCTAATATGAGGATGCATCATCTCCATGACCCTCGAATGCTGAGCCACTTTGTCGCAGACGTTGGTCCTGCTGTTAGTACTGTATCACTACCTGCTGTTCAGCTTGTGTCAAGGTGACTGTCCAAATCACATAATGCAGGGATTTGGCATAATTCATTATACGGGTGCATTAGTTTGAAGACTTCATTAACAGTGGCTCTGTCCTTTTGGCAGTACGAGCACATTGATATGCTGGGTCCAAGCCTGAAAATTGCACTTGTTCGTGACTCTTGTCTTTAAATGGATTACATGAAAACACTTATATGAGCAGGGCTGGACACAACTCTAAAAACTGCAACATACTCCCCCTCTCTCTCTCTCCCTCTCACACACACTGAGTGAGTTTATGTTCCTCCACAGTAATCTGATACAGTGGCAGTGTAATTAAATAGCAGAGGCCTGAGGGTATGGAGAGAGGGATGGAGGCAGGGAGGAGGAATGAGGGAAGGAGAAAAGACAGAGTGTAGAGTGACAGAGTGAGTGAGACAAGGAAGGGGTGAAAAATACTTCACGCATGTCTGTGAAAGCCTGACACGAAGAGATTTAGAAAAAGTATTGAATTCGTCTAACTTTGCCTCAAAAAGCCACTCACACACACAAACACACACAGGTGTGAAGGGTTGAGACAGAGTAATTGCATGAGCCCCCTGCCTGTCATATCTGGCATGTCCGTCAGACAGGTGGCAGCTGATACTGTAGATAATCGGTTTGCTGCTCTTGCCCACATCTTTTATTCAGACTTTTTTCTGGCCCCTTCAGCCACCCTTACCCTACCACCCACACCCTCCAATCAATATATTATTAGCAGTCATTATGCCCGCATGCATATTTATAGAGACAGATCGGATAACAGAGAAAAAAAGATTGGCAAAAAGAGTGTGTGTGGCTGATTCAGTAGGAGTTGGAGCAGTTTGCTCAGCAGTGAGGTCAGCCGGCTTGTTATTAAGAAAACTGACAAATTTTCTCCGTCTGTGTGTTCGCTCCTTTTTGTATACATGCACATATGTAGGCGTGCCCCAGCCCAGGATAGAGTGGTATAAGGATGCGGTGCCTCTTTCCAAACTGGCTAACCCTCGCTACAAGGTCACCTCTGCAACCGGGCTGACCGTGCGCCGGGTGCAGCCAGGAGATGGAGGAATATTCCAGTGCTTCGCTCGCAACGCTGCCGGAGAGACACAAGCACACACACAACTTCTTGTCTCCAGTGAGTTTGTCTGACACACATACACTAGAACACAAGCTTGTATATAAACAACTACATAAACTTACTTGTGCTCTCAAGTTCTGCTTGTTTTGGCTGGTTGCTCACTTTTTCTTTGCTACTATTGTCTTTCCATTTTACATTTGTCTGACTTTACTCTCCTGCTGAACTCCTTTTTCATCTACGTCATGGTCACTTTCTTTGTATTGGCATATAGATGCTGTAATTGTTTTTTGAGACGGCACCTAACAACAATCTTCATTACTGTTTATTGGTCTTGAGGTGACAAATTTCTTGTTTTCCCTAACATCACAGTTGAGAAGTATTGAATGACTGGATTTTTTCAAGTCAAAGATAGTTGCTGGTTATTTTTCAGCTGTATTGTTCTTACCATTCCTTTTCATCACCTGCATTAGGCCTTTCCATATATGTAGAAATTAGCATTAAGCATTAAGTTTCATTTGAAAAGCACATGTCCTGTGTGCTAATTCGCGTTTCAAAGTGGGTTTCAGTTGTGTTATTGCTGGAAAATGAATCTGTGCCCCGAGTTTGTGTTTTCTTGATGTGATGAGCCAATTACAGCACCACCTGACAAAAAGTTGTTTTATTTTTTAGTTCAATTATCAGTCAGTGTCAGTTGAACACTCTACCTTGACTTGATAATTTGAAGTGCGTGTCAGCTGAGAAAGTCTGCATGTGCAGTTCTATTTTATTTACAGAGCATTTTATTATAATTAACAGTCCCTCTGTAGCTTTCACACCTACACCTTCTACATTTATGCACAAACCTTAGCAGCATGTGGTGAATAAAGCTTCCACTTGCCAGCTTTTGTATGTTTAGATCAACACTGTGTTTTTTTCTTTTTCTGTCGTCTTTTTCTGTTTGCCATTTAGCTTTAGTGTTGCTCCTTTTTTTACCCACCAGTCTCCTCTTAGTAGCCATCTGTCTTCTTTTCTCTCATGCTCTCTTCCTGTGTTGCAGGTATGGCCCCCACATTTACATCCCCACCCTCTGACCAAACAGTAACTGATGGCAACACAGCCCTGTTTACCTGCCAGACTAGCGGCGCTCCAAAACCTGCCATCACCTGGAGGAAAGGTACCAATCCACACAGTCTGAGCGCTTAGACAATGACACACCGACATGATATGTTTGTAATTAAAATGTGCTTAATGACTTAATTACTTTCCCTCACCTCAAGGCTAATTTGTTATTTTCTCTCTCTCCGTAGGATCGCGGGTCTTAGCCAGCGGCTCTGTCCAGGTTTCCAGGTTCACGCAGTTGCAGTCAGGTGGTCTGCAGATTCAACCAGTCAGCTTCCAGGATTCAGGAGAATACACCTGCATCGCCTCCAACTCAGAGGGAACCATCAACGCCACCGCTAAGCTCACCGTCTGGAGTAAGACACACACAGACACACGTACTACAGAAACAAAAACACAGTAAACTGCTCGATATACAGATGCTAAAGAGACTAAAACAGACATGGAACACTAATTTATTCATGCCTGTCCAATCACATTAGTTCAGGCTAGTGAACCGCCATGTGATTGGTTATTGATGCAGTGGGCTGATGCAGCAGTGAAATAATCATTTGACGTGCCAGGTAAGAGGATGATTGATCAGCTGATAAACTTATTGATTGACTGATTATGTACATATATTTAAATGTCCCTGCAGCTTTAGATTAAATACCGTTCTAATAGATTTTTACGTTGCATTAAAAACTGGGATAAATATGAATCACGTAGTTTACTGGAGACACGGATACATCGCAGGCTGACTTACTTAGAGACATAACAGATGCCCTCTAACTCTGCATCTGCATTTATTTCTCTTGCCGGTGCGCCTTTTCTCTCCCTCTAAATCATATGCAACACCTGAGTGGAGCTAAGCACCAGAAATGTGATAGACTCAGCTGTTTTCCACAACGTCGAAATGTGTGTGTGTGTGTGGTGTGTATGCGTGTTTGTGGAGCAGGTTTGTGTGCTGTTTATCTTCAATAATGCCTGTAGACTACTTCTGTTGTCATTATTGTTGAGCAACATGCATTTAACTGTACACATTTCCAACAAGCCTCTGCTCTGTAATGTAATATAGGAGGTGAATACTAACTACATTTTGTGTCATCCTCTAAATTTATCCCACCTGTGTCCCTTCTCCTCCTCCCCATCTCCCTCCCTCGGTCTCTCCCCTTCTGTATTTTCTTTCTTTTTCCCATTTCTCTCTGCAACTTCAGGTCGCACGGTCATTTCTGTGCCTCCAACAGACCAGCGTGTCATCAAAGGGACCACTGCTGTTCTGGACTGTAACGCTACACATGACGCGAGAATCAATATCAGGTGCCTGATTGTTTTTTTTCATGCATACCTAACCTTCACGTCTGATTATCTGCTCCATTTAAAAGGGCTCGTGCTAATGTATTAAGTCTTTAAATATACAAATATGTCCTCTACTGCAGCTTCAAGTGGGATCGAGGTGGCGTGACGGTCCTTACAACTGGTGGGGGCCGTGTCTCTGTGCGCCAGGGCTCGCTCACTATTGGCCAGACGTGGTCAGGTGACATTGGGGACTACACCTGTACTGTGACATCACAAGCTGGCAATGATTCCCACTCTGCACGCCTCGAAGTCATGTAAGTCCAAAGAGTAATTTGCCTCAATTCAACAACGTTTTATTCAGTTTTTATAGCGATTAAAACAAATGTCACTGAGCTCCACGCTACCTGCTTTAGTTAAAGTCTGTCTCGAGTTATTGATTTAAAACTTAAAAACTCATTTTTGTGTAATGAAATCACATATTTAGAAGTCTCTTTCCATGGGAAAAAATCCTATCCTACCTTAAATTGCTTAGATGAAACTCTACACCGTTGCTTCCTTCACCTAAACAGCCCCACTCGCTGCAGCTCGAGCACACCAGCAATAAAACAATAGTGTCGTTACGGTAATTTCATTCGGATACAGTAATTTAATTCGGATACGAACATCGTTGCACTTTACGGCCAATATAGTGTCATTTACGGTAATTTAATTCGGATACGGTAATTTAATTCGGATACGAACGTCGTTGCGCTTTATGGCCAATATAGTGTCATTACAGTAATTTCATTTGGATACGAATTAAATTACCGTAATGACAGTATATTGGCTGTAAAGCGCAACGTCATTTTAAAACATCATTACACTCTGATGACAGGCAATAGATTGTAAATAACTGCCAGATAGTGAAAGTTTCTTCTGAAAAAATGGGCACCAGCACTCACAGGACATTTTGTAATCAAAATAAGAAAAAAAGACCAGGCAGTAGTGAAAGAGTTAATGCACACTTTTGTCCTTTTCCAACTGAGCTTTACCTACATCAGCTCGTCATCAAGCTCTGCAAAAGCCTGATAACGATCCTGATCATTTGAATCAGGTGTTGGAAGAGGGAAACATCTAAAACATGCAGGATAGTGGCCCTCGAGGACCAGGATTTGGGCACCCCTGACCTACATTAAGCTACAGAGAAGAGCCCAGACATCAACTGCATTAATCTCTCATGTGATTGAAACCAAACAGTTTAATCAGTTTTACCAGAATGCTGTGATCAGGCCCCGACAAACACGTTTATTTATTTATTGACAAACCTTCACAACCTTTGCTCTGAAAACCTGTTTTTCAGAGGCTTTAAATCTTTGCTCTGGAGGCTTTTTTTGGCTCGTTTACTATCACGTTTTTTTAACCTTTGCATCATCTCTTTGTCCTCAGGTAACCAATCGGTATCTCTCCCAGCTCAAAGACGCACACAGAGCTCACCCCTTCCTCAAAGACTACTTAGCAAAGGTAACTTCCTTGTTGTTTCCACTCACAGCTGCTGACAATCTTCCTTAACTTCACTCTGTTATAATTTAATCACCTGGCCCTGGTTGTTATGGTGGTTTTGGCAGCAGGTGTCCTTGGAGCGAACCCAACGAGAGCATTAAACTCTGAATCTTTAGCCTTTGTCACACTCCACGGTGTAATTACACAAGAGCGCAGATGTACATAAACACACTGGAACTGGGTTACTCCGTGACCAAACAAAGCATGCGACGCACAGCTGTTTTCTACGCTTCAGGTTTTTTCTTTGTTTTGTTTTGATTAACTGTTTCTTCTGCTCTTTTGTTTCCCCGCAGGAGAACGAGTTCGACAGACTAACGATGCAGTACGCTCCCACCGCTACGGCATGAAACATCTGCTTTTACCATGAAAACAACTCTCACACTTAACATACATGTACGCTGAACAGAAATATAAACGCAGCATGTGATGTTTTATTAAATTCTGTCAATTCTTTAGAGGAATAAGCATGTGTTGTCCCAAAACGTGGCATCTTTACAGCAGAATAAAACAACCAAGCACATCGAAATACAAACCAGAAATCCAGTGTCGAGTCATGTTTGCGTCACAGATTAAATGACGAATGGTGTCCTGCTCATCTTGAAGGACTCGGGGGAAGTTGGTGGACATTTTTGGTGTTTGGTTTGCTGTCTGAGATTATTTTTAAGACGACAAACGGTAAATTTTTGGACGTTCAGCATCTCTACAACAGAATGAATCATCTGCAACACAGATTAAATGATGTCCAGCTCATCTTGAAGGACTGTGAAGTTGGTGGACATTTTTGGTGTTTGGTTAGCTGTCTGAAATGATTTGTTTAGATGACAAATGATTAATTTCTGGACGTTCAGAAGTGCACAGCATCTCTACAACAAAAGGGAAGGGATCATCCGAGTCCTCCACATCCTGAAGGACTCGGTGAAGTTGGTGGACATTTTTGGTGTTTGGTTTGCTGTCTGAAATAATTTTTTAAGATGACAAACGGTACATTTCTGGACGTTCAGCATCTCTACAACAGAATGAATCATCTGCAACACAGATTAAATGATGTCCAGCTCATCTTGAAGTACTCGGTGAAGTTAGTGGACATTTTTGGGCAGTTGTCAGACATCCAGAGCGTCATGTGGCAGATTTTCTGTCACACAAAGACACCAAACTTAGTACACGGCATCTCTACAACAGGACTCGGTGAAGTTGGTGGACATTTTTGAGAAACTCGGTTACGTTGTCAAACATCCAGATCGTCATGTGGCAGATTTTCTGTCACACCAATCTGTCTAAAATGATTTTTTAAGATGACGAACGGTGAATTTCTGTACATTCAGAAATGCACAGTATCTCGACAACAGAATGGATCATCTGAGTCCTCCACATCCTGAAGGACTCGGTGAAGTTGTTGGACATTTTTGGTGTTTGGTTTGCTGTCTGAAATAATTTTTTAAGACGACAAACGGTACATTTTTGGACGTTCAGCATCTCTACAACAGAATGAATCATCTGCAACACACATTAAATGATGTCCAGCTCATCCTGAAGGAGTCGGCGAAGTTGGTGGACATTTTTGGCAGATTTTCTGTCGCACCGAGCTGTCTGAAATTATTTGTTTAGACGACAAATTATGAATTTTTGGACGTTCAGAAGTAAATGGCATCTCTACAACAAAAGGGATCATCCAAGTCCTCCACATCCTGAAGGACTCAGTGATGTTGGTGGACATTTTTGGGCTGTTGTCAGACATCCAGAGCATCATGTGGCAGATTTTCCGTCACACACAACTGTCTGAGATGATTTTTTTTAGGCGACAAACGTGAATTTCTGGACGTTAAAAAGTACATGGCATCTCTACAACAGAATTGATCATCTGCGACACAGATTAAATAATGTCCTGCTCATCCTGAAGGACTCGGTGAAGTTGGTGGACATTTTTAGGCGACAGTTTCACGTTGTCAGACATCCAGAGCGCCATGTGGCAGATTTTCTGTCGCACTGACCCGTTTCTTTAGTCGACAAATGTAGGTTTTGTGGACATTTAAGCACCTGTTTGCGGTCCTAACACACATTCTTCTCCTGTCATCTGTGGCATTGCGTCATTTGAATAAAGCTGCATAAAGAGTTGGCCTTTTTATAGTAGCATCTGTGTGCTTCTCACGCTACCTGGTCATTGTTTTTTCAAGCCACAAGCAGGTGGTTTAACTCTAAATTTGTCACCAGTTGAACGGTGATTGGCTAAATTTAAACTACCTGCATGCTGCGTTTATATTTCCGTCCGGTGTGTGTTTTCGTATTTGTACTTGGAGACGTTGGCCGCATTATTTAAACCACACATGAGCTCATAATTTCCCTTGGAGGGTGTCCATTCTTTATACATTTGTATTTCTCCCACCATATCCTCATGTAATGCAAACATTCCTTTGAAATTATAATAAATGTTGAATATCTGACTTGTGTTTGCTGTGTGGAATTCTCAGAGGGGCGTGTGTGTGTGCATGGATTTAAGGATTCAGAATCAGTTTTAGTGCCAAGTAGGTTTTGTTTTGCTGCATTACAGTAAACGTTGACAAATATAGAAGATTA
>OMNN01042936.1:3883-14877 GCA_900302755.1 Chromis chromis
TTTTCTTATCTTGACTACAAAAGGGTGAGAAAATGTCCTGTGAGTGCCTGTGCCCATTTTTTCAGAAGAAACTTTAAATATCTGGCAGTTATTTACGATTTACTGCCTGTTATCAGAGTAATGATGGTTTTATAATAATAATAACATAATTGATTTAATTTGTATCTGAATGAAATTACCGTAATGACACTATATTGGCTGTAAAGCGCAACGATGTTCATATCTAAATGAAAATACCGTATACGAATGAAATGACCGCATACGAATTAAATTACCGTAATGACAGTATATTGGCTGTAAAGCGCAACGATGTAAATATCCAAATGAAAATACCATATACAAATGAACCAGCTGTATAGCTCCGCCCCCTCACTGCTTCCAGGTGAACCAATCAGAACGAGCATCTCATTGTCCACGTGGTTTATTTGATTTCTACAGCTGCTTCTGCTAAACTCTAAAATGTCTGAACCATGAGCAGAACTCACCAGAATGTTCTGCTGATGGCTGCAAGAGTGAACACAACAGTCTTCATGCACTCCCAGCCATAGACATATATAAATAGACCCCACATTGACTGTGGAGGGACGTGCCTAAAGCACCACCATCTTGGTACAGGGCTAGCAGAGGAGGGAGTGGATGGACATCTATGGAGGTAAGAGGTACTCCACAATCTGAGAGTAGAATTATTCACTGAACGGTTTGATTTGTTAGAAACGTCACACACGTCGCTATGACAGGATGCTGGGATGTCCTTTTGTTCTATTGATGTCTGCCTGTCTGTCCTCCATGTCTGACGTTTGGAACAAACAACCCTCGTGAATATACGTTGACAACTGATGGATTTATGATCACTTTTATAGAGCAAACATGTCATTCCTCAATAGACGTAATGCACTGTAGGAGGAGTGGAATAAATACTGAACTTAACCTTTTTACAGGCATCTTGTATTTTTCAGTTATAGACATCGTTGTGTGATTGTCTTGCACTATATCGATTATCGCGTATCGTATCGTGAGGTACCCTGTGATTCCCACCCCTAGTTGATTCCAGGTTGTTTATTTACATTTTCTGTAATAAATAATCACATTTATTCAGCTTTTTAAATTATTTCCATCATCCTAACCGTGTCTAACTTCCCTCTCCTTCTTCAGGGTTGCTCTCTTTCCGAATACTTTATTTATTGACCAAATCATGTGTCGTGTTCTGAAATCTCTGTGTATTTATAATTCTGCACATTGAAGAGTCACATTGACCCATTTCAGCCTATAAACACTGGAGTCAACAACATTAAAGACACACTGACACGAGCTGACGTCTGCTGGAGTCTATCGGTTTGTTTTTGCCGTGAACAACCTTGAGCCTGAGGTCACCAACTTTCCTCTGCAACAACACTTTTTTGCTTTAAACGCACTTTAATTCCTCCCTCTGCCGGAGAGGCAACTTTCAGATTAGCTGGCGTATTAAACCGTCATCCCGTCTCGCTGTAATCCAGGCTGAGCCTCCGGAGCTGCAGCAAACTGGGAAATTGAGCAACACGCTGCCGATCCTGCTGCGCAACTGGCAGCTAGACGGCTAATCTGCTGCTGGTGATGGAGGTGATTGGAGCTGCAGGACTGTGTCCAGGCCTGCCTTGCCGCAACACAACATTATCACAACACAAACCAAACACACACACTGTTTTATTTTGCAGGCTGAGAGCCGAGAGCTGTGGCTTCCAGCTCTCAGCCTGCAAAATAAAACAGTGTGGAGCTGCAGCTTCCAGGGCGAGTGGAGCTTTAAGTTTCCCTGTGAACTAGTTAATCTGCAGGACGTCTCAAGCTCTGCAGGGCAGGAAGTTTAACATGGACTCCACTGAGTTTATCCGCTATACACTCAGAACGTCTGGAATCTGTGTTCACCAGAGTTCAGTAAACGATTGATTTTGTATCTTTTTATGGTGTTTTTGTGACTTTTAGTGATGATTTCTGTGACTTTTTGTGGTGATTTTGCATCTATTTATGTTGATTTTGTGTCTTTTTGTGACGATTTTGCGTCTTTTGTGTTGATTTTGTAACTTTTTGTGTTGATTTTGTATCTTTTTATGGTGTTTTGTGTCTTTTGTGTTGATTTTGTATCTTTTTGTGGTGTTTTGTGACTTTTTGTGATGATTTTGCATATATTTGTGACGATTTTGCGTCTTTTTGTGTTGATTTTGTATCTTTTTGTGGTGATTTTGTAACTTTTGTGATAACTGACTTTTAGTGATGATTTTGTGACTTTTGTGGTGATTTTGTATCTATTTATGTTGATTTTGTGTCTTTTTGTCTTGATTTTGTAACTTTTTGTGTTGATTTTGTATCTTTTTTTGCCGTTTTTGTGACTTTTCCTTGTGATTTAGCTTTTTTTAATGGTGATTTTGTTACTTTTTGTGATGATTTTGTGACTTTTTATGGCGTTTTTGCGTCTTTTTGTGGTGATTTTGTGACTTTTTATGGTGTTTTGCGTCTTTTTGTGGTGATTTTGTGTCTATTTGGAAAGTCTGGAAACTGTGTTCACCAGAGTTCAGTAAACGTGACCCTAGAAGACGTCCTCACTCAGCTGTTAGACTCATAACCACAGACTTTCCTCTCCGTCCAGACTGAAAGCAAAGTTCCTCCACCCAAAACACAACGTCTGCTCCACGAGTGTGGACATGTGAAAGCTGCAGCTCACAAAACAAAGACTCGAGTCAGCTCAGAGTCACAGAAACAGTCTTTAGTTGTTTCATCACTACAACCATGAAGCCATGACGACTGAGCAGCAACCAAAAGTCTGAAAACTGTTAAATAAATATTCCAAAACTCTTTTAAACAAATAAAACGTCAAATATATGTTCAAACAATATCAGTGAGAGCGTCAGAAAACCTGTCAGATAATTACAAGTAAAGAAAAGGTAAAAATATGAATAAAATGTCATATATATATATATAAATACAATAGCTACCTAGAAACTGTCATCAAACGTCTGAAATTACAGACCTTAAAATGTCCTCAAACTAGTTAATCTGAATAACGAAGATCCTGATTCACAACTGATAAATTAACGTGCTCCAAGTACCAGCAGCTTTAACCAGCTTTAACCAGCTACAACCAGCTACAACCAGCTTTAACCAGCAGCTTTAACCATCTTTAACCAACAGCTTTAACCATCTTTAACTACCAGCTTCAACCAGCTTTAACCAACAGCTTTAACCATCTTTAACCACCAGCTTTAACCAGCTTTAACCAACAGCTTTAACCATCTTTAACCACCAGCTTTAACAAGCTTTAACCATCTTTAACCAGCTTTAACCAGCATTAACCAGCAGCATAACCAGCAACTTTAACCAGCATTAACCACCTTTAACCAGCAGCTTTAACCAGCAGCATTAACCAGCTTTAACCATCTTTAACCAACAGTTTTAACCATCTTTAACCACCAGCTTTAACCAGCAGCTTTAACCAGCAGCATTGACCAGCTTTATCCAACTTTAACCAGCAGCTTCAACCTTCTTTAACCAGCAGCATTAACCAGCAGCTATAGCCAGCATTAACCAGCATTATCCAGCTTTAACATCTTTAACCAGCAGCTATAACCATCTTTAACCAGCATTAACCATCTTTAACCAGCAGCTTTTACCAGCTTTAACCAGCAGCTTTTACCAGCTTTAACCTTCTTACCGTGCGTCCTCCCGGCGTCAGCGCTCCGTTAGCGGCGAGGTAGGGGCTGCAGAGGTTCCCCAGGTCTGGGAACATGAAGAAGGGATAACCGACATACGGAGACGGCTGGAAGAGACCTCCATCCTGCTGCTGCTTCCTCAGAGCTGAGGACAAAGAGGGACACCTGAGACTCTCTCACACCTGAACACAGAGCTTAAGACAATCTGAAGGACACGTTCTTATCTGGCGTTTCTACCACAGACTGGATTTAAAGGGGGCATTAAGCAACACGAGGACCAGCTCAGTCGTTACAGTGCAGTTGTTGTGCAGCTTGTAAACTCAGCTGCATAAAGTCTTACAGCTGGTGGCTCCGCAGGGAACTCTGACGACCAATAACTTCACCTCAGGTTCTGGGAAATGAAGGTTTCACTGCATTTAAGAGCCGTTTAACGCCACACAGAGCGCAGCTTAGTGCAGAATGTAGTTTAGGGCTAAAACAGGACTGCAAAAAGCGATTATTTCACTGTTAATTAACCGGCGGATTGTTTTCTGGATGAACTAATCAGCTGTTTGGTCTCTAAAATGCCAGAAAA
This sequence comes from Chromis chromis, assembly GCA_900302755.1. Taxonomy (NCBI): domain Eukaryota; kingdom Metazoa; phylum Chordata; class Actinopteri; family Pomacentridae; genus Chromis; species Chromis chromis. The sequence continues at coordinate 8,135 of OMNN01042936.1, forward strand.
TGGAGATAAATGTGGATCAGTTTCCTTAAATGTCTTGTTTTGTCCAAATATATTAAGTTTACTGTCATAAAAGGAGGAAAGAAATCACTGAATTTATCTATAAAGTTACTTAAACCAATTAATCAGCTATCAAAACAGTCGACGATTGATTTAATTGTTGATAACTAACAACAAAGAGACAACCTACACCTTTATATCTGAATTAAAGGAGTTTATTTTACAATTCCTAGACCGGATTTCTTTTAAATTGTAATGATTTAGTCCATAAAATGTCAAAGCCCTGGGATTGATCAGAACACGGATTAAATGGCCAAAATCAAACTTTAGCATCTGTATTGAACTTTATTTATTAGTTATTATTATTCAAATAACCCCTGGCATGGAGACAGGATGGATCACACTGGTCTTTTACTGCCTATAAAATCAGATTATTATGACATACGGACATAATTCTCATTATTTAGAAATAAAATAAGCTGTTAGTTCTTCAGAATATTTAATAAACTCCTGTTAATTTAGATTTAATTAGGGTTTTTTGCATCACCTGTACTGTTTAATCTCCAATAATGAACAATATCATGTTTATTCTTATATAAATAATCGTAAAACTAATTTTAAACCACATGTTTTCTCATTATTTTTACTGTTTTGGGGTTTATGCTTCATATTTAGGTGATTATTAAAGTTATAATGAGTCCCAGTAATGTTCACCTGGTTTTTACCTGCGGGGGTCTGACCCACTGTTCCCCCTGATATCTGCGCCTCCGAGACCCATAAAACCCCGACAAATACCCCCATAAATTGTCCGTACCTTCCTCAAACAGCTGGTTTTGTCTGGCCCGGTTCTCCGCATCTAGACCGGGCTTGGTTCGTCTGTCCGCCTGCGGTAGAAGCACACACACATCCCCGGTGAACAAAGCCGCAGTAGCCGCAACAAACTCCCCAACTTTTACCCGCTTCAACTCACCTCCGAGTCCGAGCCGCTGTTGGTCTCCGACTCGTTGACCAGACTGGACTTGACATCGTCCAGGTCCCGTCCGGACACGTTCCTCTTCTCCTCCTGCTCCCCTTCGTCTTTGAAGGGGATCAGCTCGTCGTTCGCCCCCAGATCGTCTCCGTCCGCCCGGTTCATCTGCGGCATGTTGGGACGTTAGCTGCGGCTGAGTTAGACCGAGTTTATGCTAACGCCGTTAGTGGGAAAACAACCGAAAAACACCGTGAAACCGGCACCGAAAGTGTCCAGCTACCGTCAGCGGGCTGCTAACTCCTCACAGCCGGGTTTAAAGTCCAGTTCGGGGGGATTTTTCTCAGTTTTCTCGGTAAATAAACATAAAAACCGTCTTTGTGGAACTAGCTAACAGGCTAGCTAGCTACGAGCCGCGGCTGCTTGGTGGATTCCTGCGCGGCTCCCGGAGCGTCTTTTCCCCACAACAAAACTGCCGCAAACTGCAGCCAACAGCGACGACAAAACCTCCAGACGGCGAGAAAAACACCGTAAAACCTCCAAGACCGAGCCGCTGACAGAACCGACCCGAGCCAGAAAAGTTCACGTCCCCCTCGGTGCGGTAACTCCGGCGGAGAAAGTCGAGGCCCTTCGCTGCTCTGATCCCCGCATCGCCGCTCCGCTCCGGCGGCGCATAATTCCCACAAACTGCGCTCTTCACTGCGGCCGTTTCCGCATTTTGCACAGTTTTGCTGATTCGAGGCGTTTTGCGGTGTGGAGGCGTGAGAGAGAGAGAGAGAGACACACGGCTGGTTCCTCCAGAAGGAGCAGACGGAAAGCGCAGTGGGGAAGACTGGGCAGCACAGACCCGGGATCAGCGGAGCGGCGGCCCGGAGCCTCCAGCTTCCCCCGAAGAACTGATCCCAGAGCGGGAACAACAGGTTGGAGGGTCCGCTGAGCCCGGAGGAGGAGTTAACGGAGAACCGGACACTTTACGGTTTAAAGGAGCAGTTCGACTGTTTAACGACCCACAGCTGGAGTATTACCGGACAGACTGGAACCAGAACCAGAACCAGAGAGACCCAGAACCAGGTCCAACACTCTGGACGGTTTAATTCATGTTGATAAACTGGGTACTTCAGTATGAACCATCAAACACCAAAAATTGAGTTAAAATAATAATAAATAAATAAAAGACCTACTTTTATTTTTCAGTTTTAAACATAAAGTGGAAAAACAGGCCCATTTATTTCTGTTTTTTAAATTATAATTATTTACTTTTTTTTTTTAAAGAACAAACTGTTTTTTCCTGTTTATGATGAGTATAAAGTAAAATCCATTTCTCAAAATGGGGGTTAAAAAAAAGATAAAATAGACTCAACTTTACATTTTAACAAAATATGAAAGAACAAGGAAAAATGGCCACTTTTCCCACTTTTTTACTTTTTTGGCGGGATGGAAAAACTCACTTTGCTCCTTTTAATTTTTGATAACAGACCCATTTATTTCTGTTTTTATTATTATTATTCAAAAACTGTTTTCCTGTTTATGATGAGTAGACAGTATAATCAATTTCCCCTCACATAACAAAAAAATTAGGAGAAAAAAGATAAAAATTGACTCATCTTTCCATTTTAATCAAAATATGAAAAAACAGGGGGAAAAATTGCCCATTTTCCCGCCCTTTTACTTTTTTGGCGGGATGGAAAAACCCACTTTGCTCCACTTAACTTTCAGTGTTAATAGACAGTGGAAAAATACAGAAATACCAAGAATGGAGGAAAAAAATACAAGAAATTTACTGATTTATTCATTTTTTTATAATTATTTTTGGAAAACAGAATTTTCAATGTAAATAGACACTGAAAAATTACAAAAAAATAGACCTGTTTTCTTTTTTTTTTTTCTGGCGTTGGGTTAAAACTAAAACAAAAAACAGACCATTTCTTTCTCTTTTTTGGATTTAAAACAGAAAAACAAAAACTATGATTAAATCAAACCAAGAAACAAGCTGATTTTTTAGTGCTAATGGACTTTTTAACCTTTTAAAAGTACAAAATAAGTCAACTATCAAGACTTCAGGCAACATGTGATTGACTTATCAACTCACAGCACCCCAGAATTTCAATCCATCAGTATGTGTCGCAGATAAAAGTTTGTTTTCAAAGTTATCATCGTAGTTTCAATCGTAGCATCTGGACTTGCTGGAGTTTCTCGAAGAAACTCCAGCAAGTCCAGATGCTACGACTGAAACTACAAGGACAACCATGACCTGGAACATGACACTTTATAGAAGAAACTATACCTATATTCATATAAAATATAAGAAAAAGATCAAATATCTCCAATCTGAAGGCTGAAAACTCAACTCTAACAAAAGCTTCCTTCAGTGTCTGACTCATGCAGAGCTGAAGAAGTCCAGTGTTTTATAAGATTCATGTATTTTTCCGTGTTAAGCCCAGAAACACACATAAACATGGACATTATTCAGCTAACGGCTCAGTGCTGGTTCCCTGTGGAGGAAAGCTGCTGCTAATTAGGACGAATGGACTCGTAAAGTTTCCCTCCGAGTCCTTTTGTTTGCTTCTTTGCTCTCTTTTGTTCGGTTCGGCCTCCTGCAGATTACATTTATTCATGAGATGTGCAGCAGCAGAGACGGTTTCATGAGTTTTACCGGCACAATGAGGAAACGTAGGTCTAAATATTACAACTGCAGCTCTGAAATGAATCTTACAGAGCAGAAATGCAGAATCGAATAGCTTCAGTTAAAACCTGATTGAATGTGAAGCTTCTTTACTTGAACCAGCTGGAAGTAATTAAAGTTTAACTGTGTGTAAAAACAATGTTTATCACTTTTAAAGTCACTAAACCTGTTATATAAATGTAGTGGAGTAGAAAGAGAAAGTAGCAGGAAATAGAAATACTGAAGTAAAAGTACCTCAAAGTTGTACTTTAGTGCAGTACCTAACCCTCCAAGGAGTTTCTGGGGTTTTTATTTTTCTCATTTGGAGTTTTGTTTTTATTTTTTTCCTCTTTTGTGTCTTGTTTGTCTTGTTTTGTATCTTTGTACCTGAGTCAGTCCTGTCTCAGCTGTCAATTCTCAAAATTTAGCAAAAAATATTTCACAGAACTTCGATTTGTTCCCGTTAACTAATGTCAAAACCTTCCATCTTCGCCTTACAGAAAAGACACAGTCATCAGCATAGAGAACAATATCTGCTGAACTTCACTCACATAAATGATTAACTGAAAATTCTCCAGGAGTCATTTTATACAAATTTCAAGTTATATTGGACAGATTTTGAATAATTTTTGATAACTTTAGAATCCTTTTTGACAAATCTTACGTCATTTTGGGGAAATTTTGAAAAAATTCAGATCATTTTTGAGTAATTTTGAACAAGTTTAACTAGTTGTGGACCAATTTTGAGTAATTTCTGACAAATTTCAACTCATTATGTACAAAGTTTGAATAATTTTGGATAACTTTCGAATCTCTTGGACAAATCTTGGGTCATTTTGGGCAAATTCTTGAGTCATTTTGGACAATTTGAGGCATTTTGAACAAATTTCAAGTGATTTTGGATCATTTCTGAATCCTTCTGGACAAATCTTTGGTAATTTTGGACAGATTTTGAATAATTTTGAATAACTTTTCAATTCTTCAGGAAGAATTTCAAGTCATTTTGGTCTGAAAACATGAAATTCTCAAAATTCATCCAAAAATATTTCACAGAACTTTGTTTTGTTCCCATTAACTAATGTTAACACCTTCCATCTTCTCCATAGAGAAAAGAGACTGTCATCAGCATAGAGAACAATATTCACCGAACTTCACTCACATAAATGATGAACTGAAAATTCTCCAGGAGTCATTATGGACATTTTTAGTAATTTTGTACAAATTTTGAATAATTTTAGAATCCTTGTGGACATATCTTGGGTCATTTTGGAGAAATTTTGAATAATTTCCGACAATTTTTGAGGGATTTTGGACAATTTGGGGCATTTCGAACAAATTACAAATCATTTTGGTCTGAAAACAAACTAAAAATTCATCCAAAGATATTTCACAGAACGTCGTTTTGTTCCCAGTAACTAACACCTTCCATCTTGTCTGTAGAGCAAAGAGACAGTCATCAGCATAGAGAACAATATCTGCTGAACTTCACTCACATAAATGAAGTCATTTTGTACAAATTTCAAGTTATTTTGGACAAATTTTGAATAATTTTTGATAATTTTTGAATCTTTTGGACAAATCTTGGTTCATTTTGGGGAAATTTTGAGTAAATCCGACATTTTTTGAGTCATTTTGGACATTTTTAACTCATTATAGACAAATGTTGAATAATTTTGGATAACTTTAGAAGCCTTTTGGACAAATCTTGGGTCATTTTGGGGAAATTTTGAGAAAATCCGACAATTTTTGAGTGATTTTAGACAAATCCTGAGTCATGTTGGACAATTTGGGGCATTTTGAACAAATTTCCAGTGATTTTGGCCAGAAATGTGAAATTCTCTTGAACTTCCATCGACCTTCAGTCTGAGGCAGCCGTCATGTTTCCGTCATCAGAAACTAGAGCTACTATCTTTACTTTCTCTTTCTGTCTTCCAGCTGTCACAGTTTCATCCTCACTGTCTTCCAGCTTCCTGGGAAACAACGGAGGGATTTCCTCCCCTCAGACGGGTCCTCGAACACACCACGTCCAGGTTCAGGGTGTTTCTGGTGACGTCTGAGCTGAAGAATCCGCCGACCCCCCACTGAAGCTCCATAATCTGCTCACAGCTGCTGCTGCTGCTGCACAATGGCTGCTTCAGTGTCTCGACAAAGTTTATGTTGTTTTTTTTTTCCACGTTTCCCCTCCAGCAGAGCTCACGTCTCCGTCTGGCTGACAGGCCGAAGAGGCCCGACAGGAATCTGAACTCTCGGAGCCTTTTCCTGCTCGTAATGCTGGAAATGAAACTGGAGATTTGGGCGTTCTCACATCCAGATGTTCTAATTCTGACCAGAACACAAAGAACACTTTAACACAGTTCAGCCTGCGAAGCACTGAACTGCACTGAATAAAGAAGAACTGAAGGAGCAACTGAAATCAACTGCTTCAACAGTAAAAATGCAAACAAATATAAACTACTAAACTCAGCTGTGTGCAGGTTAAGTTAAATCACATATTGATAAACTAGATCGTGATGTGAAGCTGTGCAGACAAGAGCAAGAGTTTGGTGTTGATCAGAGGATCAGCTGTAAAAATGATGGAAATACCAGCAAATATCTGTGAAGTGATATTTTTGCCTGATTAAATTCAGTAAAATTGTGTGATTTTACAGTCAGACATTATAAAACAACAACTTTTGCTGATTTAAATATGTTAAAAACAGTGTAAATGTATGGTTACACGTTACACTGATGTACAGTGAGGAGGAGGGGAAGAAAACTTTATATTTTTAGTATTAAAAAGTATAAAAATGACCACGAAGAGACACAAAACAACCACAAAAAGACACAATATGACCACAAAGAGACATAAAATGACCACAAAGAGACACAAAACAACCACAAAGAGACACAAAACAACCACAAAAAGACATAAAATGACCACAAAGTGACACAAAACAACCACAAAGAGACACAAAATGACCACAAAGACATAAAATGACCACAGAGACACAAAACAACCACAAAGATACACAAAATTACCACAAAGAGACAAAAAAACAACCACAAAGAGAGACAAAACAGCTACAAGAGACAAAACAGCTACAAAGAGACACAAAACAACCACAGTCAAAAAACCAC
>OMNN01042945.1:0-12031 GCA_900302755.1 Chromis chromis
GCGTCGATGTGTCGCGGTGTCATGGTAACGGGAGTATATGCGGGAGTATATTCTGTCTGTAGCGCGTTTTTTCAAACATGAACGTTACTGGTGGCGACCCAAACGTAGCTGGCGCTATCCGAGAATATACGAAAATATACGTATGTATGCCACGATAACGGCAGCTATGTTTGGGTCACCGGTAACGTTCATGTTTGAAAAAACGCGCTACAGGCAGAGTAACTTCCGGTTCAAAAGACGAACGGCGCCGTCGTCCAATCAGCGATGTCTCATGTTGGCCACTGGTAACTACCTCTTCCATTAGGTTAATGTTGTGTTTTCCACTTCAGGGCCACTGTACTTTTTACTTGAATTGAGCAAGCTCTTGTAACTTTATTTTGGAGAGATTCATGTTCTAAACCAGATTACCAGTGAAGACTGGGCTGGTTCTGGTTCTTGTTGCATATTTTTGGTGCAGATATTTAATCTTGTTACTTTTGTAACAAAGGTTTTGTTTTTCAAGAGATGTGTTTGAATAAATCCTTGAAATATTAAGAAGACATGCTTTTGCTTTTTATTTTGGGTAAATTCATTGTCATTAATCGAGTAATTAAAAAATAATCGTTAGAATAATCGATAAATTAATCGTTAGATTAATCGACTAATCGAAAAAAATAATCGTTAGATTAATCGATAAAAAAATAATCGTTAGGTGCAGACCTAAATTCGTTGCTAAATGCTGTTCACTAGCTGTTTGTGTGACTCCTCATTTCCCTGAATCTCTATAACCAAGGTGAAGTTTGCATTGCACATTGAACCACATTACACCAGATTGAAATAAAACCAGAATTCTCCTTTAAAATGTGCTCCTTTTACTCACCAGTGCGAGTGTCTGTCCTGGGAGAACAGTGAAGGACACATCCTTTAGAATCTCCTTGCTATAAAACAATAAAAAAACAAGACAATCTGTATGTGGCTCACATTTATTGTTGCCAATATGTTTAACCTAAACTATCAAAGCAAGCATCAACGAACCCATTCGTGTAGCTGAAGTAAACGTTCTCGAACTCCACCTTTCCCAGTTTGTAGAGAAGATTTCCTGCATTCACTTCATCTTTCACCTGCATAGGGGGCCATAGACAGAACAGTTTATAAAGAGCACAGAAAACCGCTCTAATATCAGAGCTCCAAACACCACTCAGCTTCACATGTACCTCTTCCTCCTCTTCAAAGAGTTTGAACATGCTTTCCATGTCGATGAAGGAATTCTGGATCATTCTGCAGTAAAAGAACAACAACAGTCAAGCAGGGGTTCAGAGAGTTTGTTGAAGCAACATCTTAAAGGTGTAACAATTCCTAGTCAGCTGCTCCACCGTGTCTTACCTGTAGTAGGTTCCAAACCAGTTGAGGGGGGTGTACAGTTGGATGATGTAGGTACCGAATAGCACAAAATCTCCAACCTGGAATCAGAGGATTTGAATTAGTACTGTTATCCTTCACAGTTTGATCAGTAAAAGATAAATACATTTGAACTCAAGTAACTCAACAAAAAAATGTCAATACCTGAAACTTTCCCTCGGTGACAAAGTAGGCACAGAGCAGGGAGCCGGCCAGCAGGCCTGATCCGATGATGAGGTTCTGTGTTTGGTTGAGAAAGGCCAGGGACGCCTGAGTCTTCCACTCTGAAGCCTTTAACAGGACGAGAACAATTAGATTCATGTTTCAACGTTTCAACAATGAATAAACTGTGTAACGTTCTGCACAGAAATACTGATTTCTTTGCAACACTGTCACAAAATGATACAATGATTGAAACCAGAAAGTAGCTCCTTCAGTGCTCCCTGTGGAGATGTGATGCTATCAAAATAGTCTCCTAGGTTCAAACCCACTGTTTATGGCTTTAATGCAGCCCAGAACATCTTTATTCCAACTCCCTAACAGCTTACAGCTCCACTGACCTAGGAGTGATAGAAAATGCAATATTTACTTTCTTTCTTTGCTTTTTTAAAGATTATTATTTGCCTCATTTGATAGCTTGCCTAACCACTTGGCTATCAGGTCATAAATGTTTCTATAGCATCAAAATAGCAAAAACTCACAACTAGTTAATTCTGAAAGCTGAATTGGTGATGGATTTTCTTGCTGAAATCAACTCTTCCTACTTTCTCTTTCTGTTTCTAAACTAAACCCGCGATAAATAATCATATTTCCTGGAGGGTTTGGACATCTGCCGGCAGCGATAAGCAGATATTCTTGTACTTAACTGGCTCTTATCATGAATAAATACCTTTGGCTTACCTGATATTTTAAGATAGCATCCTCAAAGCGGCTGACCTCATAGTTTTCCGCATTGTAGTATTTCACCTATTCAACAGACAGATTCAGATTGTCATACGGTACTTTAAAGTGCATGTTAAGGTGTTTCACAATAATTCTGCAACTTATAATGAACCAAAATGCAGAAAGTTTAACATACCGTCTCAAAGTTTAACAAAGAGTCCACAGCCTTGGACTTGGCGTTGTTGTCCTGCAGGTTCATGTCTCGTCTGTACTTGGTTCTCCATTCAGTGATGATGATAGTCAGAGCTGGGAGAAGTTATCAACAGATAATCAGAACATGTTCAAGCATCATTTGAACATTTAATTCAGAGCAACTACACAGAGGTTTTATACCAGACGATGATTCAATTATGGGATTTTAGATAGCTGTGGTGCTACTTGTGTGCTACTTACTGAGGTACAAGGCCATGCAGACGAAGACGATGAGGCCGAACCAGGCATTGAAGTAAGTGATGAAGTAGATGATGGAGATGACGATATCAGCGATGGTGGGAAAGATGCTGAACACGATGTAGCTGTAGAAAAACACATAGTCCAGTCAATTTCACCTTAAAATTCAAACAGGAAAGTAAAAGTTTAGGAAAGGCACTAGTTCAAAAACACACACAGGTTCACCAACGAACAGTATATAATGAATTCATTGCTAAAACATTTTGGTTAGGACACTATTTGCCAAGAAGTCCAACTGCGTAGCCGAGGACAGTCTTGTTAAAGTCTGTGTAAAGGTTATTCAGAGGTTTTTTCTAAATACATGTGCATGACAAAATAATTTCTGAAAAAAAGAAGTGAATGTGCTGAACTATGTAGGACTGACTCACGGCTTGATTACATACTTTTCCTGACACTATTCAATTATAAAAACTAGAGCACATTAGCATCAGTGGTTCTTCTGTTACTACACCTACTACAGTCTACAGTTTGGCAGCTTGCTGTGCCTTCATCGAGCAAATGCATGTTCCCTGGATGCCAGAATTTGCAGAACAGCTTGGTCTATTATTTAAATTTTGGAAGACTGATGAGATGAAGAGCAGGTGGATTGGTTTTGTAAAGAGCCACACTAATGTAGAACCAAGGATTACCACCAACACCTGCCTCTGTAGTGATTATTTTACACCAGGTAGTTTTACAAATTGGGATTCATGTATAGTCCTCTGCTATTGGTGCGTGGACCCAACTTGATTTTAACCTTCCCAGTCCCACTGACATCTGGTGGGATCATTGGCAGTTCATGTCCAGTATCAATTGCCATGTGTATCTAGTTTATATAAGTAGGTCCACAGTTATTTAAGTGGTAAAAATGTCCTGTAGCTACAGTGTGCGTTTGTGATTTCACATCTTGGTTAGTTTAAAATAAACTCAAGCCAGTTTGCACAGTTAATATGTACAACCAACCAGCCTCCATCCCATCCAGCACTATCTCACCTGAGTAAGCTGTTAATGGAAGAGGTGCCGCGGTCGATGCTTCTTAGCACATCCCCGGTTTTGCGGCCCAGATGCCAGCGCAGAGAGAGGGAATGCAAGTGAGCAAACAGACGCACTTGAACCAGTCGATTAGTGTACTGCTGCACCCGGATCCAGAGGAAAGAGCGCACATTACTGACAAACCCTGAGGCGCCTGGAGTGAGGAGAGGATGAGGGTGAAAGTGATAGATTAGCTTTCGGGCTACTGTCATGTAGCATGTGATTTTGAGGCTAAAAATCACTGTGCAGCATTTCTTGTAGGGTATTATTCTGTTTCACTACAGAGTTCACTTCCTACATTATGCACCCGTAACATGAATGAGTGAATCCTACCTGCTCCTCCGCCCTGCATGAACTTTAGCAGGACATAAATACACACTGTAGTGGCCAGAGTGTGCCAGCTGCTGCCATCAGTCAGCTCATTCACTGAGAGAGAGACACAGACAAGAGAAAAAGTCACCAGGGCAAGTATTTGGCTAGAAGGCAAGGTAGATAAACAAGATGACTGAAGAGACCAAGTAAACTTCTGCAGGCATTTCTGTCATTGGGGTATTTTATATTCCACTCTCTGACCCTCCAGAAGCTTTGTGCTATCCGGAGACAGATGTCTCAATTTCATCACACGACGCACCCTGAGAATTGTTTATGTGGCTCTAGAGGCTTTCTGGTTCAAATTTAATAAACAAAAAGCACTTTTAGATCGTAGCTTGGGCTTGTTGCAACAATGTCCCTGCAGAAAGAGACCATTTAACTTGAGCTCTGAATAACTTGAGTCTACAGGGCAAAGTAAAGAAGACACATCACTCACCAATATTCTTGTAGTAAATCGGCACAAAGACGTTAATAGCCCTCTCGATTCCAAGCAGCCCCAAACAGAAAACAACCAGCACTTGGAGAAAGACGTTACCCCGGGGCCACATGTAGGGAACCAGCAGACGAACCTTCTTCCAGAAATCCCGCCAGGTAGACTCGTTGGCTTCGGTTCTCCCCAACAGGTTCTGAGATGGAGAATGAAACACTTAACAAACAACTTTAAAAAGTGTTTCACCAACTACAAAATGTCACAGGTTGTGATTTTAACATGTTTGTGTGTCACTACCTGTCCGCTGTTTTCTACATCCCGCTCATCCTCATTTATCAGCAGCATGTATGGTCTCCGTGGCAACCCTGGTGCTTTGAGGCCAATGAAGAAGAGCAACCCGGTGCCGATGTAGCGCATCAGCCACAGGCCAAACTGCACCTGAGGGTGTCATAGACATTTAAAAAAAAATCAATATGGATACACAATGCAGCATGAAACAGTGGGGAGATGTTCAGTTAATGATCAGAACACAGCTGTGAAAGAGACAACAACTGTGTGCCTTATTATAGAAGGACAAAGCCTCTGAGTAACTTCACACTTCCATATGATTTACTATTATTATTATTATTATATATTATAAAATTAAGGGAATAATCAAATATGGGGCACTAGTTCATTTTAAGTTAAGGGCCGATCAAATTCTAGAAGATGCAAGTGTCAAGTCATGCTTACAATCACGTAACCACAAAGTTGAACTACTGCAACTGACTGTGTGGGAGGAGCAAGATGTTGTCTTAACGTGACTGGCTGACAGCGCAGCATTTAGGATCTGCAAGTCAGACTTGGCATGACTCAGCAGAAAAGGCTTTAGCCTTGTGCTGAAGTTGCATTCCATCTTGTCTCGCTACATTGGCAAGGGTGGATACATAATCCATGCATCAAGTCAGGTTGTACAGCTTTTAAGGGTGTGTTTTAAAAGACACACTTATCTTTGACATATCGCTGACCTTTAGTCTATTAGACTGTTTAAACACACAATGAATCGACTTTTATTACTGTGCAACATAAGGGCTTACGCGAGAAGCCAGTTGTTGCACACTGAGGAAATAAAGTCAACACATCTAATCTGGAGTAGATAGAAATGGGGATAAACTGCATGAACCAAACTACAGGCTGGTACAGAGGACATTAAGATGCAGTGCCAAAATTATGGCCAAACCCAATCTGACAATAGCCTCATAATAGAGACTAGTGCTACAAAAGCCCAAGCAGTTTTGAGACTTTTTTGGGGGGGATTTTATTTTTAAAATGATGCTGTTTACATTCAATCTCTCCTTACCTGTTGCTGATTGTTCTCCAGGCCCCACCACCAGTGAGGACTGTACCAGGAGACGAAGGCTAAGTTCTCAGCAGAGAAAGCCACGGCCCAAAACAGCAGCAGGACAGCGCTGTGTCCCCGCGTTCGGTCCATTATCAGGACCCTCTGTCTCTCCACCCTGAGCGTGAACATAGCCCAAACCCAGCCCAGTATAGAAAAGCAGCCGTACAGCACCACATAGCCCGGCAGCTCTCTTGCGGTGGCAGCTTGCCACACCATCCCACCGAGAAACTGCAACAGGAGAAGGATGGAGAGCGCCTGCTGGAAACCATAGAGGCGGGAGCGTGGGATGAACTTGGGCTCCATTGCCGTGCCATACTTCTGGTAGAATATATAGTGGATGGTGCCAAGGAAGAAGGCGATGGTGAGGAGGGTGGTGGGGACCAGGGTGGAGTAGAAGCAAGGGGAGATGCCTTCATCCAGCCAGGTGTGGGAGATGGAGGAATTGGCTTCACAGTAGCTGTGGATGAACACCATGGCTGCAGCTGGACGAGAGAAATCTCATTAGAGATTCATAACAACCACAGAATAGATGTATTTTTAACCTTGTGAATCACAATGAAACTTGGGTTTTGATAAGTGCAAGAGTAAATACAAAAGCTTGCATGTTTAGAAGACTGTAAACCTTTGAATACAAAGGGTAAAAAGTCAAAAATAATAAGAATATCTACCAAACAAAGCAGGAGTCTCTCTCTGTCAGGTTACACTAACTTAACTTGGCTACGCTACATTAACATTAGACTGTAATGTAGGTCATTACACCTTGTTTTTATACTGGAAATAATCTATTATCGCACCACCCATATCATAAAAGTACATTAAAACACACACGAAAGGCTACTATACCTACTCCAATACACTGAGAAGCTAAATAAACAACAAACAAGAGGAATTCAACGCTACAAACACGTATTTTAAGCTTGTCTAGACATAAAAAAGGGCGGTTGTTGTTAGCTTTTAGCATTACCTTCTTTGCCAGGCAGGTTGCTGTCAACTTCAAATGATGAACACACTCCACTTGTCACTAACAGAGGTTACTCCAAAGTGCGCTGCAATTAGCTGCTAGCTAGCTAACAGCCGCGAAAACACAGCTTTAACACAAACGAGCGCGACGTGATTGACTATTGTGGGTTTAAGTCATGCATAGTTGTTTGTCTGTCATCGCTGCTATCTCATGTGTGTGCTCATGCTGCTAACGCGGTTGTCCTTGTGGTGTGTGGGCAAGTTAAACAACAGCGATCCATGACTCGGCAATCGACGCTTTACACAACAGTCTGACTCATACAGTAGATCTGTGGCACACTGGCCTGGTCTGAGCTGCAGCGCCGCCCACAGGACGAAAACGGAAGTGACCTGAAGCAGCCACATGGAAAATCAAATTAGTGAGTTTTTTTTGGAAGAAAGTTCAGTCTGAAATAACTACGAAGTAACAGAAAATAGAAATAAAGAGTAATTGAGATTAAAACTGTATTCATACTCTTTTTAATACTACTTTAAAAAATATTAATATTAGATATTTTGACAGCTAAAACATCAGACACTTACATCTGACAAAAATATCAATGTCATTTACTTTTCTCAATTATTTGTGCAATATTAGTTTCAGTATTGTGTGTAACATTTCATTTTCATGTGCAATATTTTAATTATATGTGTAATATTTCACTTTTATGCACATTTGTCAATGTAATGTGCAATATTTCATTTTTCAGCTGCAATTTTTCAATTTTATGTGTTTATTTTTATTTTATTACATTTTATCCTTGTTGTAAAGCACTTTGTGATTTTATCTATGAAAATTGCTATATAAATAAAATGTACTTACTTACTAACATTTTATCATCATGTGTGGTATTACTTATTACCTCAGTATAACTGACAGCATTACTTTTTACTTTTCTAGTCTTGCTTTAGCTTAATTATTTTTATTTCATCAATGTATCATACCTATATCTACCTGCTTTTCTACTAGGCTCTACATGCCATTTTGTGTTTTCTGAGCAATACCTGGCACGAGACTGTCCTGTAGGATTAATCTGATCTGATCTTATCTTTTTCATTTATTTAAATACTCAACTCTGATTGGCTGCATGGTGTCCATAAATTCTTGATAAAGAGCATCCACTACATAATGAAACTGTATTCATTATTCTAAATTAACACGCTGGTTCAGCCTGTATGTAAACACTGGAGTTTTTACTTTTTTGTTTTTGAAAGACACATGAACGTTTAAATTAATGGCTTTAGGGCTTATTTATTTTTGACAAGTGACAACGCCCCAATGGACTCTATGGCGGAATCATGCATTAATTCTTGACAATGGAAACCTCGTTGGATATTATCCCTGAACACCAGTGCAGGAAGCAGTATTCAGAGTATTCTTTAAGTAAAAATACCAATACAGCAGAGTAAAATACTCCATTTATAGTAAAAGTCATGCATGAAAAATCCTACCTAAGTAAAAGTACGTAAGCATTTACAAGAAAATGTACTTAAAATATTAAAATAAATGTCCTGGTTTGGTCCCTCTGGCTGAATTATTATTACAAATGGCACCTTTAGATTATTAATAGTAAAGCATTAGTGTGTCAGCAGCATGTTATTACTATAGCTGCTGCAGGTGGAGCTACTTTTTATATAGTTGTATATACAGGGACAGCAGAAAAAAAAAGATTCTGATGCATAAATCTGTTTTAAATTTTTCTCTGATCTTTGATTTTTGTTGAAATACTGCACGATTTGAACAATGATTAAAATAAAACCATGTGAAAAGTTTAGAGGGAAAACAGCTCATCTGAAATGTGATCCTGACTATACACAGCTTTTAGTGAGACGCCATTAAGGTTGTAGATCACAGCTTTAATATTTAACAATGTGCTGTATTTCAAAAGTTTGTTATTGTGTGAAACATTCATCCTTAAAGTAACTAAGGCTTTCAGATAAATGTAGTGAGTAGAAAGTACTGTGCTCTATTGGTAAAACAATTGCTTGCAATGTTCCAAGATGACCACTAGATGGCACAAAATACAAAGAAATAACAGAGGAAACCTGTGTGAAAAACAGCCTCAAGTGTGAACAAGAGTTTCTAAATCTCCATGACCATACATGCAGGTGGTGAGGGGGAAAAAAACTGCTCCCGGAGATGGAACATAATAACAATGTGTGGCGCTGCTGCATTACAGTGACTGAATGACTGATTAATGGCATTATACAGTAGCAACAGTGCGCCTTTTCCGCTTAAGAGGAGCAATTTTCCAGTCAAAGGCTCACAAAAAGAGCATCGTCTTGCAGTGACGAGGGGGTTTAAGTTAAGAGCCTTTTCCCATCAAAAAGCAAAAAAGAAGGGAAGTGACTCAAAAGCCAGCTGTCGCGTCTGTCCTTCCTATGAGGATGAATAAAAGACTGTGTGTGTGTGTGTGTGTGTGTGTGTACCTGCATGTGAAAGAAGAAAGAAAGCATATCCTGATGCAAAAAGCCAAAGAGATTGTGATGTCTCACACACACACACAGGCTGGGATGGAAAAAAGGGGGTAAATCTTATCATTTAGAGCTTCCACAATAGGCATAAAGAGCTGCTAATCTGCTTCATCTCCCCTGGTTCTTTTGTGTGAGTGGAAATGGACCTTCTGTCCATCGGCTGCTTGTCACCCCGCTCCTTTGTCCCCTGGTGGATGTGATGGCCTGCCCATCACAAACCTCATCTCTTTCCCCTTTTGTGGGGACCTCCACATCCAGCCTCAGCTGGAGCCCTATAAGTCCTTTAGGTGTGTCTCTGCTTGTATTCACTTCCCTCGCTCTCCTTTATGCTTCTTTGTTTGCTGCCGGCTGCCTGACACATATGGACGGTAACAGGCGGGGATAAGACGGATGTGTATGCCAATCTAATCCCTTGATTTAGTGAGAAAAGAATATTGGTGGTGTTAGGAGTGCTACATCCAATCACATTAGGGCGATCAATGAGGCTTTCGGTGCTGCTGAAAGTAGTAAGACCGAGCTTTGTGAATGCGCTTCTTACCACACATCCACTGGCAGATGACCTTTGCTACCTCTAATACTCACAAATCACTCCTGATCTATTGTGTGGCTGGATTGGAGTGTGTAGACGATCTCTTCGTGTTGGGGATTTGGTCCGGCGAGCCTCTACCTAGCTCTGAAATTCCCATTCCAAATGACATATAACATTCAATCACAGTCCTACAAATTAAAGATTAGTAAGGAAAAGGATGCTCTTAAATGACTTCTCTCAGTGCACAGGGTTGAATGTTCGAAGAAGCTTTCTGCTTGGAAAGACTTTCCACGCGACCTACTGAGCTTGACATTGTATCTCTGAGGTTGAGCTTGAACTGTCCGACCCTGGCAGCCCACCGAGAGTAGTTTAGCCACCTCTTCCTGCAGCGAAGAGAACAGCGCGGGAGGATAAGATCTCCTGTCAAACTGCTCTTGACAAACACAAAGGGGCTCTCTCCACTGTTACTGAACTGAACCCTCGCTACAGTCCTGTAGGTAGACAGATAGAGAGGCAAAGGGAGTGAGGGGAGGGTGGGTGAGAAGTGGAAGTAGAAGGACAGGAGACAGCAAAGAGAGAGAGAGACAGTTTGTGTGTGAGATAACCGAGGCTAAAGAATCCAGATTGACGCCCCGGTGGCGTCACTGTGTGGGGAATCTGTCACTGATGCAGAGGCAGATAGGCTCAGGCTGAGAGGTATTGTTAGAGAGGACGCAGAGGCCCAAAACTAGCCACACTTCAGGCACAATGGACTGGAAAACTAGCAGCACCTTTCTATTGTATACCACACACACATACACGACGAGCACCTTGCAACATTAAAACAGATACAAATGTGGCCTTTAAATGGAAAACGCACCTCTCTAAAATCATCTACTTTACCCACTATGGGAGCAGTCAAATGTCATGTCAGTACCTGCAGCTGCCTGAGACAAGCAGACTAACATTAACATTAATGAACATTAATGAAAAGAAATGGCTTCTTGTGTATCTTATGCACTCAGACCTGGAGGCAGACATGCACTACTGCACAAAACTTTATGATGAACAGTAGAATAACTATCATGGCTACACAAGAGAGTATCCATACTGAATAAAGTCTGTGCTTTATGGAAAATTCCTGCAAGGAGTAAAAGTGGACTAAAAATTGATATTAGTTTGACCATTCCTATAACACAACATAGTTTCATTATTACTTAATAAGATAATTTAAAGATTTACTGAAGCCTCTTTATTAAAGGAATCAGACAATTGCTCGAGGTGGTTTAAAATGATGCACAAATGGCAGGATATCTTTCCTGAAACCAAAAATAAGCTTGGAAATTGATGGAGATTGTACTCTGAGATGGCGTCATCTCCCTCCACAGCACAGTTTAAACAGCCCTCTGTTGTCCCCTCCTTCCAGCCACAGATTTCTGCACGTGGGGGTCGATGCCACCACCGGTGATGGAGTCTTTGATGAGTGAAACCAGCTCCTCATGCCCTCCAATGGCCTGCTGCAAATGTCGTGAGGTTGATGCGTTTGACCTTCAGACACTTTCATGCAACTTCTGCCAAATCCACAGCCCCAGAGTGAGACTGCAGAGGCTTGAACGTGACCGCTGGAAAAGGAAACTGCATCCTCACTCTCTGTGAAGGAACTATGGCATGATCGACCCAGTTTGGGTGTGTTCGGTAAAAAGACGGTACAGTCAGCTCCAACAGAGGAGGTAATATACACATATATTATAGGCAGGAACTAGTATGTATTTTTATAAAGGGATATTTTATATAAAATAAGTAAATCAAAGGATGAAGCAAGATCAACTTCCACATAAAAATTGTAAAGATAGAAAAAGGAAATGTAGGTTTTGTTATAAAGCACCTGTGTACAGTTGTGAACAAAAGTTGACATACACTTGTAAAGATTATGTATATCATGGCAGTTCTGGGTTTCCAATGACTCCTTTAATTTTTAATAATTTTCTATGATGGAATCACTAAAACACATGCATCTTTGTCACAAAAAACATTCATGCATTTTGGTTCTCTTATGGATTTATTATAGGTCTTCCAGAAAAATGCT
>OMNN01042954.1:0-11003 GCA_900302755.1 Chromis chromis
GGGTTCATGCAGAAGAGACTTATGTAATGTCTGGACAAGTCGTCATCCTGCACATCTGCTGCTGGTTTCTAGATTTCACCTCCTGTTCCCTGTAAACAACTAAACACTTAGAGAGGAAGCAATGCAGCCTTTTTGGAAATATGAATTATATGTATATTTGGGAAGAAGCTGTTGTTTTGTGAACTTGTGCCTCTTTTAAGTGGGAAAGTTTAAAGAAGAGCTTTAGCCACTTTAAACTGAGGATAATACCATGTACAGTTTTGTAAATAAATCTCACTCGTCACAGTTTGGTTAACTTTTATGGGGGCTGTGAAACCCAAAACACTGAGGCTGCACTGGATTATTTTCCATTTCCTCTTTATATCAAAGATTAAGTGACTCATCAGTGGAAACCACAGTACAGAGCTGAAGAATGAGGGGGATTGAAAAGAGACGGTAGAGATGGATATGATGGGACGTCAGCGTCAATAGCAGGGATCAGCAGCTCGCTTCAGGCACCGAGTCCAAGACTTTGAACAAGAGCTAGACGCCCATTTAAGCAGTCAAGTGAAACAGCACTCAGTTGGTTTTTCCTTGGATTTTAGGGAGAAGAAATGTAACGGTGCCTTTAAGTTGGCAATGAAATTCATTTAAATTAAAACAAATGGGCGTTTGGATGTTGGGGGTAGGAAAACGTTTGCATGACTTTAAAACACAGAGTAAACCACAGTGGTTACCAAAGCCAAGTTGCCTTTGCTCTGTGCACTGTGATCTCCACTAGAGCACAGAAATGAAGTGTGGTATGACGGCATCCCTGACGCGTCCTCTCTGCATGGATGGCTCACACAAATTCCTCTCATATTCTCACAGCGCAAGGCTAAATGCTAAGTGGAGTATGATAATGCTGTGGTGCGTCCTTGCAGAGAGCGAGCTGTGGCATAACTCCTAACCTATATTCATAAATCAATGTTTCCAGAAAACATTGTATAGATTTGTTGATTCACGTGGTGCAATGTTTTCACAGACTTTGTACCGACTGAGACAAGCTCAGGCTTATCACACGGTGCCTCGCTGAAGAGATAGTGTTTTCTTTGTTTGTCTGAATAACGAAAACACGAGCCCTGAAGTAGGCTTAGAAAGAAGAAAATAAAATGACGTTTGACGGCAGTTAAGTATTGAAAACATCAGATTTTCTGTTCTAAAGCACAGTGAATTATGGAATTCCATCATCCATCAGTGCTGTATTTATTAAAACTGCAAATTTCGCAAATTCTCCTTGTAAGAAAAGAAATGTCTGTCATATGTTTTTACAAAATATCTATTCTTATAAATGTGCTTGATCATCTGTAGTTGTTATGCTGAAAGTGATACCACTCTCCTCTAGCTGTTCATTAAATTTAATTCCACAGCAAGCAGCCGGTTAGCTTAGCTGAATAAAAAATACTGAAAACATGGGGAAATGGCTTGCCTGGCCGTGTTCAAAATGTAAAAACCCCCACCTACAAATACCTCAAAGAAGTTGTACAACAAGTTACAGATTTACAGGGGTTGATATAGGGTCAGTCTTCTTCTTGGCCTTTCTAGTCTTTGTGCTTAAAACTAACGAGACAAAGTGACATAAGAGTCCTATCAATTGTTTGTGTAATGGACCATAGCTGATCCGTACAGATTCCCTCCTACAGTTCAGCAGACACATTAACTGCCAATTAATTTAAGGACAAACAACACATATAGGGGTAGATAGACGTAAATTACAAACATGAACCAAAATGGCACAGAGTAAACAAAGTGACAGCATCATCTCTGCAGCGTTTGCAATATCACTGATGCAAAAGTGTGTTAGCACAGTACCAGTCCTCGACATGACCCACTTCACAGATCCAAGTTGGAAACAAAAACAAAAGAAATGTCGCTGTGGACACAGCCAAGTCTAAAACAAAGGCCCACAACTTCCACTTTATTCACTGAAAATGAAATCTTCACTATATGACAGTTTACCATATCTTATTAAATATGAGACATACAACCAAAAGGCTAACAAATTTCTCCATGTGTACTGTTTATCTCCTATTACATGTTTTCTGTCTTATGAAACCGAAAAACTGATTCCAGACGAGCAAATCCGATTAATTACAGTTACACAAGTTGGTAATCTTTAACTCACATGACATGTTCTGTCATTAACTTCCTCCACTCCCTGTATTCAGGCCTAACTCTGCTTTTAACCTTAGCAGCTGAGATAAAACCTCTTACCGCTGATTTGGAAATCTTGGGTAAACATGATCTGTTCCCCAAGAGGCAAAGTTGAGGTTTGCATAGCCACTCCTCTGTTGTTATATTATCTCTCTCCAAAAGGCACAATTAGAGAACATTCCTGTATTTAATGGATAAAGTCGCTCCCATGCCTTTTACATTTCCAGCACAAATCATTTTCTAATAGACCATTTAATGAAGGTGGACAGGTCTAAAATAATAGCGGTTAAGTTTCTAATAGTGTTTCCTTGGGCTTCACTTCTAAACCAACCTGCATTGGAAAAGTTCTCATCAATGTTTAAATTCAAACCCTTCAGTCATATAAGCCTGAGGTTCTCACAGTTGCTACATGTTGCATTAGCAGCTATCTTATAAAAGGTGGAAGCTGAGTGATTATTTTTTTGGTAATTTAAAGTAGAGCCGTTATCTCCCCCAGGCAACTGCTTAACTCTACTCTCCAAACTACATCTTATTTGCCAACGCCTGCACAAGTATAATTTATCTTTTGGGTGGAACTGTGTACCGAGTTCTGGATACGATTTAAGTGTTTTATCAGTAATCAGATCAGATATGTTTCTTACATCCCTAGACAAGCTGCAATGCCAAGTAATTACTTTTATCTCCAATGTTCGCTGGCCATTCCAAGTAAAATGAAATGTATTTATAAGGCACATTCAAATACAAGAGTTGAACCAAAGTGCTGTACAGTTAAAAATGGCAACAGATAAGACACAAAGAATAGAAGTGAATATCATTAATATGTAATTGATACCAAAGTTTAACCATCATGGAGTGAAATACAGTTCTACTGCCACTGTTGCTTTTTAATGTAACTAGACGAGCATTCAGAGGGCGTCAAGGCCAGTTTTTAACAAAGTGATCCAGATCTGCACCAGAATGTTACTTGTTCTTTTACTGTCGGAGCAGAGAAGACGGACAAAGTAGAATGGCGAGAACCAATAGGGGCAGTGGTGGCCTAGTGGTTTATGAAGCAAACTTGTAACTGGTGGGTCGCCAGTTTGAGCCCCCAGAGTGGCAAGAGGTTGAGGTGGGAAAGTGAGAGTGACCGCTTGTCCCAGTCACCACCACTGTGGGCCCTTGAGCAAGGCCCTTAACCCCTGACTGCTCCCCGGGCGCTGCACCACGGCAGCCCACTGCCCCTAGTATGTATAGTTAAGGTTAACTTTGAATAGGATGGGTCAAATGCAGAGAAGGAATTTCCCCAAGGGGATCAATAAAGGTTAGATTATTATTATTATTATATTAATTGGTATGCTCCACCACGCAATGAAGTTTCATGATATCCAGCTTGATATAATTTTGTAATCCTGTTTACAGACAAACAAACCAATGACAACATGTCTGGTTGATGATTAATCCCTTAAATCTCGAGGCAGAGTTGCAGTGACAAGATAGAAAAGCAGGTGTGTGTTCACAAAAAATGGTTCACTTTATTATTGCTGATCCCAAAAATAATCTGATCCCTCACTGCACAGCCGTGATACAATCTAAACCAGTTTTGTGATTCGTTGCACCCCAAATATCAGTCTTTTCATCTAACTCCAGGCTAATAATCATATTTCCCAAAATGATGACCTGCTTCTTTAAAGTGGAATGAGCTCACATCAGATTAGCAGACATCTCAATAAGTGGGCAGTCACACTAATCTGCTCTAACATTCTGTTTATGTTTCTAATCCTCTGAGATGATGTAAATTGTCTAAATGTTAGTATCCTCTGACTTCCTGGTATTTCTACCTTATTCTAGACTCTGAGGATAACTTTCTTTATTTCAGTATGAAAAGAAATTTGGCATTTAATCTCACTTTAACTTACTCTCGTGTCCAGGTGTGGTTTGGTGAGAAGTTCGACGCCCCCTTGCTGTGCCCCAGGAGCCCTCGCAGCCCGTTAGCACAGCGACACGGCCCCGGCCTCGCCGACGTCTTCCAGTACGACCAGTGGTTGGCAGTGCGACATGAAGCCACCCTGGTGCCCATGCAGGAGGATCTGGCCATCTGGCTCACCGGCATGCTGGGTAAGAAGCAGTTTAGATTGTTTTGTCTTGCCTACAATTCTATAGTTTCATTTAGCAGATGCTTTTATCCAAAGCGACATACATAGGTAGTTAGGAAGGGGCAGCATTAAGGACTTTGCCTAAGGGTCCTCACTGGATACCTGCGCCCTGACCGGGATTTGAACCACCGATCTCCCATGCCAAGGTCTGGGGTGTTACTCGCTGAGCTATCCAGCTTACCTTTGACAGTTACACAACCAATATTGCTTCTGTAAATTTTAACTACACTTGTCCAAGTGTGTTATACAACAGTGTCCATGTGTCCAAACCTGTTCATACGTGAACTGACAGTTGCATGCCACCAGTTTCCCCCTCCAGGCGAGGAAAATACTGGAGCACAATTGACACGGGCCTCGCCATGTAATTGGATTTGGATGCTGCTATTTCCAACCAGCTCTTAGTAAACCACAGAAACGGTATAGGAACAAAATCCCTCATTTCATCAGTGTCTGCCATTATACTGACATCTATTGTCCCTTAAGATACAATGGAGCAGTGAGGAAATTGAAGCTGACTGGAAACTGACTCTATTGTTGACTGCTGAATCCGTTTCTATAAGAAGCAGGCATTCAGTTTTTCTCATGAGGAATGTGGGCAGGTACTAAACGCTCAACATGAGTTATTGGCACAATGACCGTGATGACCTGTATCCCACGTTTTTAGACTTTTTAAACTGTTAGACCACTCCGATCATCAATCGTGAGGGGCCGGATGCTGCAGAAACAGGTGGCGTGCAGTGGGTAAGGTTTCAGGCCTCGGGGGTCGACCGTTGTTGGGTGGGAAGTAAACTTTTGTGGAGCAATCTTTGTCACTTAGTGTGATGGCATTGTGGATTTTGTTCCCTCGGTGGCCTTTGTGGAGCTCCCTAAGGCAGTGATTTACAATCGGGGGTCGTGGGAGCGTTATAAATTCTTGAGGAGTCTCCTGTTGAAGAGCTAATGTTTTTCAATGTAGTGTCTTACAAAACAAAAAGGAACCCCAGAGGGAAAAAACAACTTTGTTCTGTGGTTTTAACCTTAAAAAAGTGAAATTAAGTGGGACAAACTGTCCAAATAAAGCAAATAGAAAAGTCGGATAAATAACATTGAACTTGTCTCCAGTGTACTTAGTATTTTTTTCATGTATATTTGCAGGAGAAGAGGTGAGAGCCGAGTTTTTCATGGAGGAGCTGAATAACGGCGTGAAGCTCTGCCAGCTTATCGGTGTGCTGCAGACCAAAATCGCCCAGAGCTGCCCCTCTGCGCTCGGCAAGGTGAGTCAGACGGCAGCGATGAAAATAGACTCGGACGATCTTACGAAGGGCGGCTTTCATGCTCACGTGTGCAGGATGTTTGGGGAGAAATGTGCAGGTCACAGTATGGACGCATCTCTGACTTTTGGTTTATTTATTTGGTAAATGTTGTCAATAAAGTGTCACAGACGGGCCTGGGTATTGAGCTGAACCAGGCTGTGTTATGTCACTGACATGGCCTGCAGGACGTCTGGGTGTGGAAGTTCAATAGTCTGCTAATTATCCCAGTTCCTGATGCACACTCAGTCCTATTAGGCGACATTTAAGGCTCTATCCTCACTTGTCCTTGCATCTAACTATTACAGGAAACTCATCAGTACTCTCACCTGAATGAATATTCTGCAACATTTTACTTAGGTTCCCTCATTTACTACATATGTCCACACTGAGATTCAGCGTAATGATTGATGATTTTATCTCCTGTTTCTCTTGACAGATCTTTCCCACGAGGAAAGTTGCATGCAAACGGGACGCCTCTCCAGGTTCCTTCTTTGCCCGTGACAACACCGCCAACTTCCTGGCCTGGTGTCGACAAATTGGTGTGGAGGAGACGTACCTGTTTGAGTCAGAGGGCCTCGGTAAATAGCTCTAACACATATTACTAAAACTAAAGAGCAAATGCATCCTTTATATCTTAACTGTTTATCCTTTTTCTGCTTTCTTAAATAGCACTAATTGCTTTGTCAGGTTGTGACTGTTATAACTGGACTCTTCTTTTACTCACTTCACATACAACAGCCTCTGTTAGAATCGATCGTCTGTAAAAGTTGAGCCTGAGTAAATACGACCTTTGAGTTTTTGGAAACAAGAACATTGTTTGCTTGACCTGGCAACGTTTTCCTGGTAGCACATTTCTGAATCGGCACTGCTGAGTTACTATAAGAACAGAGTAAGTCATTAAACGGCCTGTTGGAGCCGTGCCAAAGCTTTAAATAATTTGTCGCAATCCCTCTTAAGTAAGCAGGTAAACATTCTCGGTAAAGGACTCAGCATTCATGGTGTGCTTTATACAAGCAGGCAGAGCAGTTGAAAGAATTTCATTCCAACTGGTAAATCGTTTAATCCTGATCGAAGTGCAACTATGTGTCCAAATAACTTCCTTACACCTGCTTTACTACCAGCCAAGTCATGCTTTTGAATTTAAAAGCTTTGGAAATAGTATCCTAATGAGTTTTCCTGCATGTCCTTGGCGACTGTGTACCCATCAGGAAAATAACTCCCTTTTTTCCCTTTTTTAAAGTTTTTATTTCTTAA
This sequence comes from Chromis chromis, assembly GCA_900302755.1. Taxonomy (NCBI): domain Eukaryota; kingdom Metazoa; phylum Chordata; class Actinopteri; family Pomacentridae; genus Chromis; species Chromis chromis. The sequence goes on from OMNN01042954.1 coordinate 6,851, forward strand.
GCGAGCACTGGAGTTTAGAATCTAGCCAAAAGCATTTGCAGCATTAAACAAATACAGCATTTTCACTCGGATGTAGACCAGATTTGTACGTACCACTGCCCCCTAATGCAGCACTGTAGCTCATTAATGCTGAGCTTCATATCGATGATGTTAATGGTATGAAACAGAGTAGATCTCAGCTGTAAGCTCCTAATAAAATCAGATCTGCAGAGCCGACTCTGTTGTTTAAGCCTTACTTCTTAATGGTTTAATAGGATCTGTTAAAGAGAGCAATCACCCTGAGTACTCTCTATGGGGGATCACTTCATTACAAGTAATTGCTCTCCAAAACACCGGATTGGGATGATTTGGAAAGAAATCCATTCAACTGCTGTTTCAGTAAAGCTAACAAAGCACGTACGCATAGATTCTCCTCTTAAATATATAGTTTTTGTTAATCCCCTCGAGTGTTGTGCTCTCCATCCCAAACCTCTGTCCTCTTCTGCATGAATCACCAACATCCCCTCAGGGAATAATTAACTTTATCTAATGTGCTCATAATGTCACGTTTTTGAGTTCAACACGTGAATTTTGTCACACGTCGTCCCTCCTGTTCTGTCCGCTGTGCTCTGTCTAAAGAGAGCAGAGGTGGCAGCTGCTTCTTCAGATAATTTTAACTGCAGTCAGCCTGTTAACTGGTGTGTCTTCTGCCTCAGTGCTGCACAAGGAGCCTCGGCAGGTTTGTCTCTGTCTGCTGGAGATCGGCCGCATCGTCTCCAAGTAAGTCTATGAACACAGAGGGCACTTTAGCTCTTTATAAAATCATTTAGAACCAGTTTAAAAATCAGTGTAGCATTTCATTGGTATTAAAACATGCGCAAACCTTGTGTGTCTCAGGTACGGAGTGGAGCCTCCTGTGCTGGTGAAGCTGGAGAAGGAGATTGAGCTGGAAGAGACTCTGCTGATGACAGAGGAGCCACCTCCAGCTGTCAAAACCTTCAGTGTGTGCTGCCAGCATGGTGGCCTCTACCAGCCCGGGGTGAGTTTAAACGGACAGGTTGAACATATGAACAGGAAACTAACACCACACAGGTGACATGATATGACAATTTCCACCTAGAGGCAAAAGGTGTTGCACGAGAATGAACTTCCTCTTCTTGAACTTGCCACTAAAACACGTGTCGTCTAGCCGCAGATTAGATGATGCCGCTAACTGCATCCATGAAGCCAAACTTCAGTTCATACGTCGACTTTGCATGTGGTCTCTCGCATCAAAGATGGAAAGCGTAGACGGGGTATAGCTGATCACGTTAACAGCACATAGGTGGTACATGTGCGACCCAGTTGAAGCTGAGCCAAGATGATGTCAGGCATCGGCTCGTGCCGCTTCACTGGCGCCCCACAGGGTACATGACACATCACAGCTGACCATGTGACGCTCTGCCGGCGCCCTGTGACTCGCCGTCACACGTGACCTCCAGGCTACAGATACGTGCCGTCGTGCACAAAGCGATGGGTTTTCAGTGTAAATAGTCCATAAACTCAGCTGACTGTGGTTTGAACAGTTTGTTAATCATAACTGAAGAAGGTTCTTGTTAGGTGGGTTTATTCCTCTGGTTCACTGGTTGAAACATCACGAACACTGTCAGGGCTGATCGTTGCATTCAAAAGAGACAGCTGTGCTAAAAATAACTGCACTCATTGAAGTGGAAGTCAAATTGGATAAAAGCATCCACCATGTAGTTCTAGTATATGTAATCCCAAATGTTTCTGCCCTGATACATTTAATCAGCAACCAATGAGCTGCTGATTGTAAATTATACCAATATCAGGTAATTTTGGGCCTTCATCGCCTCGTTTGTCTCATTTTGGGAGGGAAACTGGAGCAAGCCATGACTGACTTCAGTTACACTCACTGAATTCACTGGGTGTAATTGCATTATTGCTCACGTATCCAGGAGCGAAAATGGGAGGTCTTTGAAATCCCTTTGCAAACAAATTCTGGGTTTAACTGTTTTTCATATATGACTTGCAGTGCATGTCACCTTTATGCCAGTATCTGGTCCAACAATAATAAAAAGTAGCTTTGTAGACACGTAAAAAAAATAGTGTTGACTCATTCTTCAATCTGAAGTTTACTAAATTGCTGTAGGTTCTCCACTGACGATGGACGTGTACCTCATAGAACCCCACTTTAGATAATCCAAGCTAACACTTTTTTTTTTTTTTAAAGATTTATTTTTGGCCTTTTAAGCCTTTATTAGATAGGACAGTGGATAGAGTCGGAAACGGGAGAGAGTTGGGCAGGACATGCGGTAAATACCCGAGGTCGGAATCGAACCCGGGACAGCCACTATGCCTTAGCACTTGGGTCACGCGACATAACCGTTAGGCTATCGGGGCGCCCCAAGCTAACACTTTTTAAGCCTCGGTTAGAAAGAAAATGGCTGGAGTGCACACATTTCAAAGAACAGAGCAGGCCTTCCTCATGGCTGTTTTCAATGTCGAGCTGGTATTTAGCTTCACTGGTTACAAAAACACTGCCAGAGCTGATTTAGAATGTTGGGAAGTTCCTTCTCAGACTTATGGAGCTGACCAGTGAGAGCAGAATGGGCTTTTTGGAGGAGGTGGTTTCCCTAGCTTGTGTTTTTATAGCAAACATGAGGAAAAAAGTAGCACTCTGCAAGCAGTCTCATGGGAACTTTAAATGTATTACTTTGTTTTCCATCTGAGGTGACAATGAATTATCTTCAGACTGTAAATGTTGGAACAAGATCCAGTTTTTCTGCCAAAGAAACCTCCAGTATGGCTGCCTAACTGTCCTCTGTTATTCCCTCCTGTCTGTAGGAGCACGGCATGGACGACCCGCCCTGCAACTGCTCTAACAGAGTTTCTATTGAGTACTTGTCTGAGGGACGCTACAGACTTGGAGATAAGACCATCTTCATTCGGGTGAGTACAATTACACTCTACAGAGAAGCAGGTAGTGTTAAGTAACAAAAGCAGCAGCACTCACTGTGTTTACTTTTACTGGCTCGACCTTGTAGAAACCAGGAGCTGCTCAGTACAGTTTACACGACTGTAAATAAAGATGCATAGTAGGAGAAACACAGGCTGCTGCCAAAGTGTGTTGTCCTGGCAGTTGCATTAGTCCTAACTGCATCACTGGTGGCTGTGATTGGACACATGTAAGCTCATTATCTGAGAGTGGTGGACTGCGTGTGTGGATTGCATCATAATTACATCATAATTACAGTGCCAAGAATTAGGACAAACAGACTCATCTGAATCTCTGGAGCTATTTTGGGAAGTTAAAAGGATCTGTGACTGTTGATGTTTAATTGTTACATTGAAGCTGAGTGATAAAGGACGGCAGAAGTGTTACCTTCTTTTGTAAGACATTAAAAACACATTACACGTGTTGTTGTGTTTAGATACGTGTAATTGCTCTAAAACAGAGTGGATTTGATTTCAAGTGATTGTTCCCTCTCCTCAGATGCTCCATGGTAAACATGTGATGGTGCGGGTCGGCGGCGGCTGGGACACTCTGCGCGGTTTCCTGATGAAATACGACCCGCTGCGAGTGCTGCAGTTCACCACTCTGGAGCAGAAGATTCTGGCCTTTCAGAAAGGCCCCCCAGGCCTGGGTGGTCACCATGGCAATGCAGCTCCACCTCCTCCTCCTGAAATGGACCCCCTCGCCGCTGTCAACGACCTCATCTCCCCCTCTTCATCCTCCTCCTCCTCCTCCACCTCATCGTCTTCCTCTTCCTCAGCCTGTAAGCCCACGTCGGTGACCGCTGCAGGTCAGACGTGCCGCTCCTATAACCCCTCCCCCGCCTGTACGCCCACGCTGCCCAGGAAAGGTTCTGCCTCAGCGCCGAAGAAGAACTTCCAGATGACGCCTTCCTCCCCCAGGAAGCCCACCCAGCTCCCCTTGCCCATCACCACCAAAGGCTCCTCCTCTCTGCCCTCCACACCTGTGGGCGGCTCCAAACAGTCTCCCAGCTCCGGGTGTCAGGGTGTCCAGCGTCGAGCTGTGACTCCAGCAGCAGCTCCATCAGCTTCCCCTGTAGATCCAAACCCAGCCTCCAAACTCAAGCTCCGACCGTCGCCAAACGGCATCGCCTCCCAGCCAAGGAGCCCCGTCTGCCCCGAGCCGTCCTCCAAATGC
>OMNN01042955.1:0-16313 GCA_900302755.1 Chromis chromis
AATTTCTCTGTACAGAATTCTGCATTCAATTGTTCATGTTTTTTTCAGAATACAGTATTGCACTCTGGTTGGTCATTACATTTATTTATTAGTTTAAAATGATGCCACTTCTTTACAGACAGAACCTGTGATCATAAAACAACATTCATAATGTTCAGTTTCATTCAGAATCCTCCCTCCAGGTTACTGCAGCTGATCAGACGCAGGTGAACCACACAGTTAAACACAACCTCAGCCACAACAGACTGACTGTGACACAAAGTCAACCAAAAGATTCTATCAGATTTCAAAATTGTGAAGAAAATGATTTTAGGGAGGACAAAGGCAGAGCTCTAGTCTATTTTCCTTAATATTTGTGTTTAGTATTGCACACTGCAGTGACTGCACAGTTTATCATCAACAGTTCCATGTTAATTAAGCACTTAAAGCTTTAAGTATGACTAAATACTTCTTTCAGAATTAAATATGCCACTCTTTGGGTGGTAGTGGCCCTGAGGACCAGTGGTGGGCGTCCTTTATTTTCATTTCCAAAAGGTGGCAACCCTAATGTGTTTTTGACATGTATAACTGTTAGTCTACAGACATCTCTTCTTATTTAGAATTGTTGTGGAACTCAAAATGTTAACTGTACTGTTATTAGTCCATGCACATTAGATCATTAGTAACATTAAATATAGCACAATAAACCAAAGTATATCAGTAGGCGTTTCCTTAAGTCTTTCTGATAGTTTTCTACCGGCCTGTTTACGACAACAGTATAATAAAATCCTGAAATTATGGCTTTTAGTTTTGGTGTACCACCCCAAGATTTTAAGTGGCCCCATCTGGCCACCCCTATGAAAAATTTCTGGAGGCGCCACTGCAAGGAGGAGGCTGGGGAAGAGGAGGAGAAAGCTGACGATCGTGAAGGCTGATGCGGCAGCGATGTGGAGAGCACAGAGCGGGCCGAATGAATGAACGCTGCCTCAGTTATAAGGCACGCTAATAGGGAGGAGTGGACTGACTATGAGCACGATTGGACAGGCTAGACCTTGTGATGAGCCTGACTCTGTGTTCGTATGAACTAGTGAAGCTGCATTAAGACATTACTATTGCAAATGTAAGTGAGCACACTGTATTTCTGATTGCAAATAAACTAATAATAAACAATGAAATAATACATCAGACTGCTGGGGTGTATCCAGTGTCTATTAATAGGTCCAACATTAATGTAGGTCCCTGTTCTTACAGCACAAAAGGAAATATCAGTTCAACTCTGTATGATCTGAATCCGACTTCATGAAGTAGAAATCAGGTCACTGTGGGGGTCAGACCATCTGTTGCAGGACTCGTTGTTCTTCTTTAGGCTGAAGATAGATCTTCATGACTCTGGCTGGATGTTTGAGCTCATATTCCTGCTCTAGAATAAACTGTGAATCAATCTCTATAACTTGTCAACCTGCTGCCATCATACAAAGCTTAGTACCACTCTATGCGTTCTGATATGTGCTAAGCTGAATTGCCATTATTTGTTTTTAATAGTATTATCATGCATTATTATCACATGCATTGTTTATTAGTGCTTGCAATGTTATCACAATACAAATCACATTGATGGCCACAATCACCTCAATGCCTGACTTTACTGTACTGTATAGTACTACACTATATTGCCAAAAGTATTGGCCCGTCTGCCTTTACACGCACATGAACTTTAATGACATCCCATTCCTAATCCGTATGGTTTAATATAGAGTTGGCCCACCCTTTGCAGCTATAACAGCCTCAACTCTTCTGGAAAGGCTTTCCACAAGGTTTAGCAGTGTGTTTACGGGAATCTCTTTCTTCCAGAAGTGCATTTGTGAGGTCAGGCACTGATGTTGGACCAGAAGGCCTGGCTCTCAGTCTCCGCTCTAATTCATCCCAAAGGTGTTCTGTCAGGTTGAGGTCAGGACTCTGTGCAGGCCAGTCAAGTTCCTCCACACCAAACTGGCTCATCCATGTCTTTATTGACCTTGCTTTTTGCACTGGTGCGCAGCCATGTTGGAACAGGAAGGGGCCATCCCCAAACTGTTCCCACAAAGTTGGGAGCATGAAATTGTCCAAAATGTCTTGGTATGCTGAAGCATTAAGAGTTCCTTTCACTGGAATTAGGGGCCAAGCCCAACCCCTGAAAAACAGCCCCACACCATAATCCCCCCTTCACCAAACTTTACACTTGGCACAATGCAGTCAGGCAAGTACCGTTCTCCTGGCAACCGCCAAACCCAGACTTGTCCATCGGATTGCCAGACAGAGAAGCATTATTGGTCACTCCAGAGAACTTCCTACTTGTCACTTTCTTTGAGCCAGTTTGTGAAAAATGGGGGCTTGCCCGGGATACTCAACCTCTCTGGTAAGGTTACATCTTGTGTTGGTGTGGCACAAGTCTAAGTGGCTTTGGTATTTAGCATTGTTGCTAAGATTCTTGGGAGTATCACCCAAGGTTTTCAGTTCTGTCATTTAGACCATTTAGGTGGATGTTGGAAGAGAGAAGCATTATTCCCTATTTTGTTTGATTTGCAAACTCAGTTATTTCAGACAGGCAACCTGTCCAGGGTGTTCAAAGCTTCTTGCTTGATGTCAGCTTGGATAGGCTCCAGCCACAAGCAACCATCTTAGGATAAAGTGGGTATAGCTAAAGGATAGATGGATGGATGGATGAATGGACAGATGGACATATTCATTGTTTTCATGTAATACTTCAAAAGAAGCCTATGTTGTGTTTTAGGAATGCTGTTGTAAAATGACATACCTGATGACAGACAGGTTTCATTCTTGTCATTGAACCGGCATACAGAGAGAGGACAAACATTGGGATGGAGAAGCTGTGGGTGGAAAACATGTTTGGTAAGAGTGTGTGTGCCTGGATTGGACATAAGACGGAAAGACAGACATTGTTCATGAAGTATGCCCATTCTGAATGACAGCTGCACACTGAGCTGCATCTTTTCCTAATTGGTTTTCAGTGTCTTCATTCTCAGATCTCTAAAATTCTGTGTTTTTGTATTGCAATTTCTTGAGCAATGTAATCAGTGGCATCACCAATGACAACCATCACAAGGCTGTCATTCAGTTCAGCAGATTAGATGTGTTGTTCAAGATTTTTAAGAAGCTGTGGGCAAAATAAGAGAAAAACCTTCACATGTGAATGATGCTTATCACTTGCAGGAAGTGAGAGCATTTTAGTTTTGTCTGGGTGACTGAGGTATCCAGTTCTGCTGCTATGCAAATGCAGGGACTCTGAGTGATTTACCTCAATAGGATGTAGAGTCGAGGTAGCAACAGCTGATAGACCTCCCAAGACGATCAAGATTAATGAATATGTCAGTGTCCTAGTGGGAGAAAGTGACTTCCAGAGGGACTCAGAAACTTCTCACAGTTCCCTAGGCAGTAATATTTTTTTCAGCATTTTGCTTACTGCATTTCAAATAAAATCCTTATCATATATTTTACCATTTGTTTATGTCATGTGGACTGCTCAGTGGATGATGTGAATTTAAAAGTGTACCCCCTTTTTTTGTGATATTCACTGATCAGCCACAACATTAAAGATAGGTAAAGTGAATAACACTGATCATCTTGTTACAATGCAATGTTCTGCTGGGAGACATTGAATCCTGGTCTTTATGTGGATGTTACTTAGACATGTTCCATTCACCTAAACATTGTTGCAGATCACCATGCACACAGATGGAAGCAGTCTGCTCCAGCAGGACAATGAACCCCACATGGCCCAAAACTGCTCAGGAACGGCTTGAGGATAATGACAGAGAGCCCGGGGCATTGAACCGGCCTCCAAACTCCCCAGTTATCAACCTAACAGCATCCACAGGATGTGCCATAACAAATCCATGGAGCCCCCACCCCACAACTCATAGGATCAAAAAGATCCACTGCCAACTACCTGGTTCTAGACACCACAGGACACCCCCAGAGGTCACATATCCATGCCCCAATGATTCATTGTGGCTGATCAGCGTAACCGCAGCAGTTTTCATGTGGCTTGCAAGGTAATTAAAAACGGCATCATGTATCGTTTGAAATGGTTTCAACCAAGCACATACAGCGAAGACAAAGATTCTGTACTTTTTAATGCATACATAATTTCCACTCAATCAATGCATGTTTCTATAGAAAGAACACTTGGAGCTAAAGCTAGGCTGTGGAGCTGTTACTGATTGTATCTAGCTAAGCTGAAAATGAATAACATTGGCTTTATAGATACGAGACACTTGGGAGAATTCTTAACTTCAAGTCTCATTATTGTCATCAACAGGCCAGAGTGGGGTTTGAGTTTCTCAACTGCAAATTTGGTGCAACGGAAATGATACATGTACTGCATCCATTTTAGTGATAATAGTAAAAGGCAAGATTTAAGGAGATAGTTTTAGTTGGGGTTGCATATTAACGATAGATATGACCTGTCTGTGGTACTGGGACTGCCAGGGTGGAAAGGGTTAAGAGGGGATTTCGGGTTATGATGCAGAGTGAAAGGTTTATGTACAGTGTGTGAGCAACTATGAGTGAGTGATCAGGCTCCATTAGTTTCTCTCTGACTTGATCCTGATTTGATGTAATGCACATATGCAACAACAGTCTCACAAGATCTGCATGTTGTGGAGCCAGAAGCTGCCGTTGCTCTCAGCTGACTGCTTAACATGACGGCATGACGGGAAATAACTGTCTCTATCCTGATCTCAGAGGTGATTGGTTTGGATGTTGGATTAACAGCATTACATTTATAGAAACTCTTTGGATTATGTCAGATTAAATCGGATGCTGCACTTTTAAGGTTTGTAAACCTTGTAAGTGGTGTGGCTGATGATGAACTACAGTAAGGAGCCTATAAATATTACAGATAATCATACAGGTCAAGTAGTTACAGAGTTCAAGTGTTCAGTATGAATATTATTTATTTTATTCTCAAAACATCATCAAGTGGTACAAAATATTTGGTAAAAGCTGGGATGTGAGGATTCTTAAAGAAACATCTGTGCAAATCCTGACGGTCTAAATCAGATCAAGTTTATATGAATTGTATAAGTGGCATGTCATGATGATCAGAGACAGACTATAAGCTTTTTAACAGTCTATTTTGTACACATACAGAAGAACACCACTGAAACAACATTTTGTTAATTCAAGATCAGATCTTACAGGATATAAATACTCTGGTAAGGTTGCTGGATGCTGTCCTTCTCCATGCTACAGATACCACATGTTCTCCTCTGCCATTTGCAAACCAAAGTCTAAGGCTGTGTCTGAGGTCACTGCCTATATACTATACAGTTTCACAGTTTCTGTCCATGCCATGCTAGCAGTCTTACAGTGCAACACACTGCATATTGTAGATTAGAACAGAGGATCACCGTGTGATTGTGCAGAATCTCAATTTGCTGCTCATTAGGGACTAAACTACTGGGTGCCTATTATAAAGAAAGTATTGAATGGAGGAATTATTTCTGACTCTGCACGTCGCTGTAGTCATACACCAGGTGATTTCACTAATTACCACACTTCAGGCACTACATGATGTTAATTATAACACTTCTCATCATGTCATGATTTATACTGTATTCTCGTCAAAGCAGAATTACCATGATTTCTAATGTCATGTCAACATTAAAGTCGTAGTTTCAACTGGGAAAGTCAATTTTTTGTGATATATCTGACTTTGCATTAAAACGTACTGAAAGACTGGCAAAAGAAAGCAAATATCAAGATTGGCAGTTGCCATAGTAATTACCTTCCCTTCCATATGAAGTGAATGTGGCATAAGCGTTCAAACTTGAAATCTGCTGCTGAGATAGATTTGAATAAAAAAGCTGCATATGTTCAGGACTCAAGTAGTTGAGTGCATATGTGTGCCTAAAGCTGTCTTTCTTTCTGTTTTTCTTGACATCTTTCTATTCTGAAAAAAACAATGGTGAAATCATAGGAAAGTGCGTGTACTCAGTATAACAGAGTGGCTGGTGAGGGCAGTTACCAGCAGCAGGAGGAATCAGTGGTTTGAAGACGTTTGTTTAGATGCGCGAGCTGTCGGCCAGGTCTTCTCAAAAATATTATTCAAGCTTTGGCTGAAACTAACTGCTGGTTATAGGTCAGTGGTTGTCATGTAGTGGAAGCTAAAGCGTTTCATCCATCCCAGCCTTAATATACAGGTAATATTCTGTATACTTTCACCTATACTTAGTTTATTTCAAAACAACATTGAGCCACAATGGCCATTCTTGGTGTTGACGTTCTGCCAGCTTCAGGGACAAGCATTTCAAAAGACTTATGTGAAAACCATGTGTATTTGAACAGCTTTAAGCTTGCAAGTTTTCCTTACAGACCCCGTCTGGTGAAAATCCAGTTTTTTACCTTGTTACCATGTCCAGATGGTGTTTTTTTCATATGCTAGAAGACACATCATAATCTAAATAAGCAGTCGGTGCCATGGCTGAGCATTTCCTGAAGTTGCAGTGTACCAAACACAGTCTCAAAAACATAGATTCAGACTTCTAGGGTTTCATCTGAGACAAACCTAAGAACTAGTCCCATCAACTTGCTTTCAGGCTTTCTGTATCATTAATCTTCTTCAGAATTGTTTACCGCTTGAACATGTATGGCTGAGTTACGCTAGTATTGCAGCTTGCCATTGTTCATTGTGGAGTAATTTTAAGGTGTTGGAGCAAGGTGAGCTGGTGTGCTCAAGATGCTCTAAGTGGAAAAGGTGAGTGAAGACAGAGGCAGGGCAGAGACAGATCCACACATTTTAGAGGAAACAACAGTGTAGAATTACATGTAAGCCATTTTAAGGTATCATGGAATTATTCTCAAGGGAAGAAAAAAAAATACATGGTTTAGCCCATGATTTTCCATATTGGAAGTAGTGAGTGCAAAGTTTAAACTGGAACTATCCATTAAATCTGTACCATTCAATATTTGCATATTAACAACAGAAAAATTATAATGTGTAATGTGAAAAGGCTTGTTTATAGTGATAAACACAAAGACATACAGAAAAGTCACCTGACTTTGAAGTTCTAGATCTGAGGACACTTTTAGTATCTTTCAGTTCTTTGTTTTGGTTTTAAGGCTTTTTGCTTTTTTGATTCAGTACTGAACAAAGTGGTGCATTCAACGCCTAAAGGCAAAGAGGCGGGAGTTGGATTTTCAGTGGCCATATGGCCAGAAACACAAATGAATGCTAATGTTGCTGCAGATGTAAACATTGTGAACTATAGTCCAGTTAGCGAACAGGTTTGTGGTAACAAGTGGTAAACAAGTGCCCTCAGCTGATAAAGAATGTAATAAGGTTTTCTGGAATCAGCATTGCAAAACCCAACCCTGTCTCCCAAAAATTACATTCCTATACAACTAAACTACATTCTCATTTACATTTTGAAAGAAATGTATTCCTTCTACAAAAGGTGAGACTGTGATGTAGTGAGAAATGCTTCCAGCTTGAAAGAGCCACAACATCTGTGTAAGGAGGTAGGGGTGAAGGATGGCAGCATAAGTCAGCAACAAAGGCTTATGTATCTGTAGAACCATTATATCATTATTCTTAAGTTTTGTTTTCAGCTGTCATTTGCTTGGGTATAGGCATGAAAGCTTGCCTAGGTTTAATAAATATAATGGTCTAGGTCCCTTTCACCATCATTTTCTGGGTGAACAGGGTGACGAGTCCCATCTAAAATATGATTCTGTGGTTGAAATTCAATTCAGTTCAGTTCAGTCTCTCAGGGTTCTTCCCATAGTAAAGTGAAGATCTTACAATGTTATATTATAGTAAACAAATCCAAACAGTTCCCTCTGAGCAGCTTGGTGACAGTAGGAAGAAAAAAATCCCATTTAACTCCCTTTTAATAGGAAGCAACTTCTGGCAGAACCAGGCTTAGGGAAGGCGGCCAGCTGCCTCAACCAGTCGGGGTGAGGGAAGAAACAAAGGGATAGCAGACGGAGAACATTGCATAAGAAAAGGAAAGGGAGCATCAGTAAGACCATAAAATAATTAGCAAAAATATGGTGATTTGAATCATATTTGAGATAGGTCACAAACAAACTAATCTGGCAGGAAATATGTTTCCCTCAAAACATAATTGATGATGCAATTTAGTTGTATAGGAACATTATTTTTGGAAGACAGGGTTGGCAAAACTAGGTTTTAAACATGCTATAATATACACCGTTAACAGGAGAAGTGGATTGTAATTCCCAGAGATGTAATTCAAAAGGTTTCTTTTGGCTCGTTATGGTCCCACAAATAATGCCAGCACCAGAAATCAGCTCTCCAGTAGCTGAGAGTTGTTCGACTAGGACAGTATCCGTTGATTGTCACAGAAGGTTTATCAGTGTTAAATGGTGTATTTGCTTCTCTTTGTCAGTATGTTGCAGTATATGTTTTTGTCAGTGTGAAGTCTTCCATGACCAGTCATTAAACAAAATTTCATGCAAATTCATTCATGTGTTTGAGATACCCTCCAACACAAACAGAGAACAGACAGAATGAAAACATCACAACCACCCAACGTTAGCTGGCAGAAATTATAAACCGTTACCACATTAATTTTGAAACAAGGGTATAATTACAATAAACAAACAAAACAGCTACTCAGAAGACTGACGGCTATGTCACTGCATTTTATATTACGCGTCACCTCATTTGATCAAATTGGTAAGATGACAGATTTCAGGAACAAAACAGGAGTTAATTTTGAGTAAAAACAGTGTATTCAGGACGCCTTCTTTTGTGAGACATGTACAATAATTCCAAAAAACACTAAAAGCTACATCAACTGTAGTACCCTCAACACTTACCTCAACAAAAAACAAGTGTATTTCTTTGTTTAAACCTGACTACAAGCCTTAATTCTGCATTTTCACAGGTGACAATCAGCAAAACTTTGTGTTCTTACAAACATATTTAATCCAGTATGTGCAGAACACAATCCAACATACTGTACTTCAGAAGGCAGAGGGATCCTCTGCTTCAGTGGCCACTGTTCATCTGATCAGGTAGATACAAGAAGGTGTTCATGAAGATCGACTGAGGTCTCACACTTGAAGCAGCAGCACAGAAAAACACCACTGCTCATCCATTTCCCATCTCCTCTCCCTCCTCTGCGTTCACCTGTTAACCTCTTTTGTGAAATCCAACAGTGTCTTTCTGCCTCGCTGACTACGCTGCCGTCTCCCGAGATGGGATCTCTGATGCGGGCCGGCTCATATTTACAGGGCTGGATTGTGACGGGAAGGAAGGAGGGAGCGACAGAATGCAGTTTCACACAGGGAGAAGTCAGAAAGTGAATAAATACTGAAGTCTCACAGAGATTTTAAGTCCACAAAGGCTGATACGAGTACCTTTGTATTAAAGTTGCTTTGCTCCAACAGTTGATTTCTGGTGCTGTCAGTTTAAGACTAGTTTATTTTTTCCCCCAGACATTTCACCATGTCTGTTTCTAACAGAGTCTAACAGAGTCAGTCCAATTCCAGGGCTTCACATACACAACAAGCTCTTTCACCAGCTCTACAATCTATGAATCATCAGTCAAACTGCATCAGATCCATCATGAGGTCGACCACACTGACTTCACGAAGTCTGTTTTTTTTAATAAAAGTCTAATATTGACTTGAAATATTGGTTTGTCATACCCTCGATGGAGGCAAAATAAATATTGAAAACAACTGCCTCTCTATGTTCGTGATGAAATATGAAAAGAGAGAAAGAGAAGGAATAAGAGAGAGAGACTCAGCCCTCAGCAGACGTAGGCAGGAGAGTCTAGATGGTTTATAGAGAAAGAGACGGAAAATAAGAGGAGAAAGATCAGAATGGAGAGAAGAAGGACGGAGACAAAGTGTGGGAGTGATAGACAGTCAGAAAATGGGTGAGACAGCAGGACATGAGGACAGACAGGAGAAAAAAGACTACACATAATGAGTGTGTAGTGGGAGAGAGACAGAAAGAAGGAGTGTGGAAATGAAAAGAAAGAAAGAATGAATGAGAGAAATTGGGAGATGGAACGAGAGAGAGAGAGAGAGAGGGGTAGCAGCGAATACCTAATGGAGAGTGGAGGAGTCTATTGATCCGCTCGGCAGCACAGGCTGTTTCATTTGGTCATTCAATTATTCAGTCATTTGGTTGATGTTGTTTCCCCCTGCGAGGGTTTGGGCCGTACACTCAGACCTCCCATGCAGAGCCGCCGAGTCACACTCGAAAACATGAAAGTTTCGCTTCTGTGGGAGAGTGATAGAGCGACATGGGGCTGCAGACTGGAAAAATGGATGGCTTTAGCAGGTTTAGATGTGTCTTTATACACTAGTCCCCAAATCGCTCCAATTTAGAGGTTGTCACATTTTCTCTTCTTCATACATTTTTCATTTTTGTCTCCTATTTTCTGGCTGCTCGCATTTCGTATTACTGGAGAACGAGTGTGCGTCAGTAGTGAATTGAAAGTCTGAAAATCCCACTTTGCCCAGAATCCAGTTGTGACTAAAAGCTTTCTAATCCTTGCTCACCAAGATTACAGCTATAACATAAATCCATAGTGCCAAACAGTCACTTGGACAACATTTTTTTGCTGAACTATCCATAAAAGTATTCAGTACTCTGAATAAGAAAAATTAATAGGCGAAATGATATTCTATATTTTCAACGAATCCCTTGTAAAGACCAAAACTAACAATTACTACCTACTAACAAGTATTGTGTATACACCCAAAGCTTGATATGAGTCATTCATCTGTGCCATAGAGCTCCATTGTTGTCCAGAAACTATTTAAAATACATCAGTGAGCCACACAGCTACACTGCATATTGTTTGCTCATTAGAAAACACAGTGTAGTTTATTTTGATAGACAACGTCCTGTTGCCCTAAATACTTACTAGACCAATTAATTTGTATTAATCCTCGGCTGAAAATTGTCCCCAGCAAATGCACCATTTCCTCCTGTGTGGGTAATGTTTGCTAAAATGTACATTTGCCTCTTTATGTCATCATCAACCGCAAGCAAGTCACAGCTTATCAAATATTAAGATTTCCTAGTTTTTATGGTCTTATATAATAGTGAACTGAATATTTTTGGTTTTGGACATTTGGTCAAAACAAGCTCAAATAGAGGCTGACTGATCTATATTGGCTTAACACAGGTATGGTGACATCTGCATGCATGATGTGTTTTTCTACAGAACATAATGCAGAAAAAGAAACAGTGTCATCACATCCAGCAGAGTAGCTTCAACTCCATAATATACAATACACTCAGCACTGTCTGCAGCACATGTAGCAGAGTACGTATCACAGCTGAGCAGATGGTGGTGCGGAGTCAAACAGTGTCTTCATGGTAAGTTGCTTAATAGTTTCCATTAGTGCAAAGTTAATAAACTATAAAAACATCATTCTCTTTTCAGTATACCTGTACAACTACCCGTTCCCTGACAATCATCATGTCTCTCTTGCTTATCACATCTGCTGACTATGCTAGTGAGCTATAGCTTCTAAATATGCATATGCAGAACTTATCACACAAAGTTTGTTTGCCAGACCTTTACTGCAGCCACCTTTAGCTGCATGTGTGTGAGTCTCTCTGCCCACAGTTTTGTCTTCAGTAAAAGCAGCTCAGTTGGGTTGAGGTCAGGTGGCTGGTTTAGGGATTTAGAAACTTTCCATGTCTTAAGAAGTTCTTGAGTTGCCTTCACAGTATGTTTTGGTTTATGATTCATCTGTACTGTGAAGCGTACATCAGTTTTTTGGCATTTGACTGGTTTAGAGCAGAAAGTATAGTTCTATACATTGCTGAATTCATCCTGCTACTTCTATCAGCAGTCACGTCATCAATAATCTCCACTGGCAGCTATACATACCTATCCCATAGCATTGCCTCCACCTTGTTGACAGATGATGTTGTATATTTTCAGTCCCTTCCTTTCTTTCCCAATACTCACTTTCTGTCATCTTTGTTTCATCTGTCTGAAGAATCTTGTCCAAGGCTGTTTTAGATGTTTCCTAGCAAAATCCAATCCTTTGGCCTTTATGTTCTTGGTTATTACCAGGGGTTTACAACTTGAGGTGAACCTTCTGTATTTACATTCATGAAGGCATCTCTTGATTGTAGACTTTGTCAATGACATGCCCACCTCTGAAGAGTGTTCTCAACTTATCTAGATGTTGTAAAGGGGGTTATGCAATCACTTACTTTAGCTGTCTTCTGTGGCCTTTTGGTGTTGCTTTTTATAACATTTCCATTGCTTTATTTCAAATACAATGTCGGGCTCCAACTTGAAAATGTCACCTTGAGCTCTTGTGAATTTGTCATGCAGACATTTTATGATTTTTGCCATATAGACCAAATAATTCATCGACAAATTAAATGTTTATTGATAGTGACATCTATGAATTAGCCTGACATTGTTTCTGTAAATAGGTTGAGTTTTTCAAATTGCATTTTTCTAGTGGTTGCAGTTCTGGATCTTATTTTTCGTCAGGTATAATTTCCAGTCGGTGGTGAACCACTCCTCTAACTGCAGAACTTCCATGCAGTCCCTTTTATCTTTTCCCGAACCGCTCACTGACTCACTCCTCTGACCTTGAAGATGCAGGCTGTCTTAGCGTTTAGCTTGGTCCTGTTGTCATTTGCCATTAGCTTCACATTAGTCCTGGGAGATTTGTGGACTGACCCCTCATCAAATCATTTACTTCAATGAATCAATTTAGCCTGACACACGCAGTATATTAATCAGCTGGCTTGGCTGGCTTAATGGCTCAATCAGAGGCAGAGGAAGGAGAGAGAGAATTAGAGCGATTTACGGAGGGTCACGAAGGAAAAATACTATCCTTAAGTAACCTGTCTGTTCGAATAACACGTATCTATCACACTGGATTCCTCTTAAATTACAAACCGAAATGAAAATGAATCAGAAACAGCAGGAAAGTTAACTCTCATTTCTCCTTTTGGTTTGTGGAGTAGATAAGCTATCTCCATAAAGTTTCTATAGTGTAGTGGTGACATATTCTGTACGCTCAGGCTCAGCAGGGGCATCAGCCCTTTACTGTCTGCGCTTATAGAGGTGCTGCTATTGGTATTAATTTAAAAGAGAGACTGTGTTCTCTCACTTATACACTTGTAACATCTTTTACATTAAGTTTATTTTGTTCAGTTCTTGAGTTTTCACGCTCATTTTTTTCTTCTGCCAATACTGGAAGAGACTTCTTTTGTGGTACTCAAAGAATTGGAAATATGGTTAAAAAAAACAACACAAAAAACCCCATCTGTTTTCATTTTTAAAAGTTTTACCCCATCATCAATCCACTCACTTTACTGTGGATCTACTCCCTATTTTTTGAAAGAGGGTTCAAAACAGCTGAATCTGGGCATCATTTCTTATTCAATTGAGAAAGCAAAATCAGAAAATGAACAGCGTTATCGTGTTCTTTATACACATAACAGCTTATTTTTTCCTACTTTTGATTGTTTGCTCAAGACAAAAATAGGTAATGAAAATGGACCACAGACTGAATTTGATTTTAACATTTATAGTCTATGTAAACCAGGTAAAATATGTGCGGTGAGTCCGTCACATCACCAGAAAACTGCATTATTAATCACCTGGACAAATCTTAATGATTAAGAGGTTTTAAAATATTCTGTACTCTGACTTTCTGGGGCGTGTCCACTGAGAGCGCTGATCGACCGCAGCACACAGACCTTAGTTTGGCTTTGGCAGAACAGGTTAGATGTGAAATCACAAATGTGCCGTGTAGATATTATTAGAAGATTTTCGACAATCTGCACCTGTGGTCTAAGTTACTCACTTTAATAAACAAAGCCCACAAGGCAACATATGCCCATTGTTGGTCAGATGGTATGATATGATTTTGTGTTTCATTTTAGTTATTGTGATTTGAAAGCAACATTTTCTTTGTCCATCTGGGTCACCCAATCAGCCCATGTGTATACAACAATCAGTCACAACAGTTCTGACCACTGACAGGTGAAGTGAATAACATTGATCATATTGGTACTATGTGGTGTTCTGCTGGAAAACCTTGGATTTTAACATCCATGTTGATGAGACTTAGACACCCAAATAAACATTGTCCCAGAACAAGCACACTCCCTCATGTAAATGGTAATCCCAAATGTCACTGGTCTACCCCCGCAGGAAAATGCACCCCACCACACGGCAAAAACATCAAACAGTCAGGAACATCTTGAGGAACATGACAAAATGTTGATTTGACCTCCAAACTTCCTAGACCCCATTCTGATCAAGCATCAACAGGATGCAGTGGAACAAGTCTGATTGACAGAGGCCCTACTGCACAAGCCAGAGTACCCAAAGGATCCACTGCCAACGTCCTGGTGCCAGACCTGAGAGGTCCTCTTGTCCATGTCCAATGGTTCAGAGCATTTTTGACCACATAAGGGGGACCAACACAACATTAGACAGGTGGTCATAATGTTAAGCCTGATCAGTGTATATAGTCTTGTCTCTCCCTCTGTCTTCGTCATTTCGTCAGCTTACCTCCTGTTACCTGCCTGGAATTTTTGGCAGGTTACCTCCCAGTTCAATTCCCTGTTGACCTCCCTGCATCCCAGCAAGAACCCTGGTGTCTTTGTCTTTGTTGCCAGTGTTTGTTTTTCTTCTAGTCTTTTGTTACCTTTTTGGATTTCCTTTGGGATTGTTATCTTGTTGGAATGTTTTTGGACTAACCTGTTTTATCTGGATCCCCAGTCACTTCTTGTACAGTTTTGCCAACTAGTAAAGTTTTGTTATCCACTCTATGCGTAAGTCTAATTAAAATTATCTTTGTTTATTTAACCTTTGAGCTAAATACAACAGGCATGTACTGCCACTGATGGCACCAGATGTCTTTGGGATGGCAGGATGAAGGCCGGGGAGGGAAATAGTTGGTTGGACCCCATAAAACTACCTGTTTTTACCACCTGAGCCACGGCAGATCTCTTCTTCATCACATCTGAGCTGTTCTTTATATTAGCTCTAGGTCATTATCAAGCCATGATTTCTAACCCACAAAGAAATCTTGAACATGAAAACTGTTTAAGGGTCTAACCCAACAATTAAGTGCTACATTGTTCTGTATTTTTTACACGTTTTCAACAACTGTTTTCTGACATGTGTGTCTGATTTGTGTGATCAGGAAGTTAGGATAGGATAGACAGTATCTTTACTGTCCAACTGGATGGATTTGTTTCTCCAGTTCATCAAACAAAGGGAACAACAACAAAAGAAAAAGACAAGCAAATAATTCAACAAATTCATCAGTATTACATTACACAATAAGCAGAGTTTGTGTCAATGTTTGTGGCTTAGAATCTCATTAGTTAGGTTGCAGAGTTAAGAATATTGATGGCTACTGGGATGAAGAACTTCTTAAATACATTTCTTATTGCCAGAGACTCTACAGTGTTTCCCAGACTTCAAATGCTTAAATTGGCTAAAGAGAGGATGGAGCTATCTGCCAGGATACCCCTCACCCTACTCCTTGTCTTCTCTGTAACAAGTTAGGTCAGGGACCGTTGGGGGTATTTTGGTTGTCATTGACACAATCTTAAAAAGTTTATTCTTAGATCTACACATGATGATTGTACTAGGCAGGATGGTGAAAGGTAAAACTATCTCTGTAATAATGCTATACTATTCTAAGATCGGTTGACACTAGGGCCACTAATTCTTAAAAATATAAACTGTATTTTTAGAGATGCTCACCTGGGAAAGGAGAACTATGACAACATATTTGAAGTTTTCCACAGTTTCAACATGTTGGTCATCCAGTGAAGCTGCCTCTGTTTTCAGATGCAGATGATTATTTCTTGTCTTGGCCATGTTGATGTTTGAGGGGCCTAAAGGGTTTTCTATAGGAGGCCAACTAAGGCCAAATCAGCACACTTTAAATTTTTTTTTCCATGAATGTGAATTCATGAATACAGTGAATAGCTGTACACAGACCCTCTGTGGATGACAGGAGAGAAAGTCTTGTGGAGGAAAAATTTTACTCTTAATAACTACTTTATAATAACTCAGAAAAATCCAAAGTTGTCTTTGTCTTTTTTATTTCAAAGCTTTGAAGGTATGATCATCACACAGAGTGTCTGGCAGTCTGCATGAAGAGATACAAAGAGCAAAAAAGAAAGCAAGTTGGTTATATGCAGTTCTAGTGTTATCTCAATACGCATTTCCTGGCACCTGTTTCCCATAGCTGCATAATGAGAAGAAACAATATTTTAGGGAGTTTTCTGGTTCCCAAAACAAAGAAAGAAAGAGAAACTGTCTCAGGCGAAAACC
>OMNN01042958.1:0-12711 GCA_900302755.1 Chromis chromis
TATTTTCAAAGAACTTTTACAAAAACATTGTCTGCTCAGAACTAGTTTGTTGTCGATTGATTTTTCATGTCCTGTTTGTGTCACATTAAATTTCCTATTAACTCATGCTAACTTTTATTACTTGGTCATTGAAAATCAAATAAAAATCTATTTCACCTTGTTAACATGCCCATATTGTTTTTCTATATGCTAGCAGCAGAGGGTTGGGTGGAGAAGGTGGCAGGGACCAATGTCCATATTAGTAGATCCATGCACAGTAAGGGAAGCAATGGTGTAGTCACATCTTAGCCATTTTGAAGTAGGAAGGAATTATTTTAATGGAAAATTTATTTGGAAAATATATAACTTTGTTTAACCAACATGAGATTTTAGAGTTTTAATCATTGAGTGGTTGAGGTGAGAAAGCTTTAGGCAGAACTGGAGATGCAGGGTCATTTTATTAATGATTAAAGAAATGTGTAGCAGGAGAAAATGGCGCTATGCAGTGTTTTTAGTGACATATTTCATGTGTCATTTTTCTCCAGTTCTAGTATGTTCTTTCAGTGCATCCTGCTCCAGTTATTATGGTTTATTGTTCAGGAAGGCCACAGGCAATTCTCACTAACCTTCATCAATGATGACCCTTCATTTAGTGTTCTATTATTGCAAGGCTCAGAACTAAACACTTGCCTGTGTAATTGAACACAAGTGAATTTCATGCATTTTTTCCCCTGACATTTGCCTGCCTTTGACATTTAGGCCTGGAAGTGCATGAAAGCTGTTTAAATCTCACAGAGAAAGGTCAGCTTGTGATTATTAACAGTGTTGGCTGAAGGAAAGTCTACCTATTCCAATGCTGATTGGTGGCTTTCAGCTTCACAAGGAAATGGGATTGTTGTCAGTATTGCCTCTGTTATTTTTCAGTCCTGTGGCCTGTTAAGATGGAGAAATGAATGAACTATGCATCTCTTGTCCGTTTCAGCCTACTCCACTGTGTCAGGTGTAAACGGACCTCTGGTGATCCTGGATAATGTGAAGGTGAGTTTTGCTTTTACTAAACTGCATATCCATAAATCAGTTCACACACTGCTACTTGGGCTGAATAATTAATTGATTTCAAATTTAAATCCCAATGCAATTAGAAAATCGCAAAGGTACAATTTATGATGTACAAGATGTGGCTATTAATCAATAAGACGAATGCTGTCATTCAATTTTATTTGATACAAGAAGGTTGAAACTTCCAGGAATTGTTCATGCTGCCCATAGATTAATGTATACTGTGTGGTTGAAGCTTCAGGCTGTGGGTCTGCTGACATAAGCTCAGCCTTATTATTTAGTAGTTACAAGTCACATCTGACTCAGAATTTAAACTGTGTCAATGGTTTTACAAATTCTTGATGTCCTTCTCGTGTGACAGTCACGATTTAATGGTAATGCACATGTTTACAATCTATTACACAGTGACTACTGAACTGAAATTTGACTTTAATTCTAGATTAATTCTATATTTCCCCCAAATTGTTCAGCCTTAACTGCTACATTTGCCTTCTCTGAGAATTTCTTAAGGAGGTTGTGATTTCATAGATACCACTCTACAAACTGTGAAAGAAGTGTTCTCAGATGCCAGTGTAAATGACTGCTTTATTTGTAGGTGTGCTCTTGTATTAGTGATGTAAATGTAGTTTTTGGGCAGCTGTATTTAAACAGTGTTGAATGTTTGAACTAGTTCCCCAGATATGCTGAGATTGTTCACCTGACCTTGCCGGATGGCACCAAGAGGAGTGGGCAGGTCCTGGAGGTAATCGGAAGCAAGGCAGTCGTCCAGGTGAGAAACAGAATATAACGGCTGACTCACTGGAACCTACGGGACATATCAACTGAAAGTCTCCCTGCTGTAAACTCTGATGGTCTATTAATAAATATGTATTAATCCACAGCTGAAAATAGTCCCCAACAATTGTCCAGTGTGCTCCTGCTTGAGTAATGTTTGCTTAACAATGACAGCTGTTTTAGAAATGACCGAACCTTTTCACAAAATCTTGTAATGTATCTGTGAGCCTTTTTATATGTTTTACGTTATGTCTGCTTTGAGTAACACTTTTGGCTGGTATAGTTATTAATAATTATTTTTTTCTCTTAATCCGTCTCTCTCATTCAAACATCTAAAATCTCTGAATATGCATATAAATAATTTCCCCACATGAAGTGCTTATTGTCCATGGTTGGTTTCCAAAGTAGTTGTTTAACGTCTTACTGAACAGTGAAGCTAAACATCCAATTGAATTACAATAAGCAGAATCTGTTTGGGAGAGCTGGTAATGGATAAGCTGACTGCATAGATTTCCTGATTGAAAGTACTTAGTTTTCCTGTAACATCAGCAGTAAACCAAATCACAATGTTTGAATGTATAGATTGACTGATTGTACTGCGCTCCCCACCCTCAGCAGAGGACATCCATCATTACAGGTTAGGATTTAAACAGCTCCTCAACAAATGTAGCTGCAAATCCACGACATGAACATCTCACACAAGTCTCAGAATCACTGTGGATTGACACAGATAGAATGGAGAGCAAGTGACCTGCATAGGTGCACCAATATATGTAGACTTCCCTATAATCCAAAGATTATAGAATGGAGAATTGGAGAATGTTTCTTAATCTGAACTGCTTGTTGTATCTGTGTTGATTCAGGTGTTTGAGGGAACATCAGGCATTGATGCCAAGAAGACGGCCTGCGAATTCACTGGCGATATCCTGCGTACCCCCGTGTCAGAAGACATGCTGGGTAGGATCAGCATGAATTCATTTAGTTCTAACCCTCCAGAGAGTAAAGTAAATAATCTTGTGATTAGACCACCATTCAGGTGTTGTTTACAGCTGCACAGTCCCCCTGTCAGCTTTGTCTTTTTTTAACACAAACATGAACATTTTAAAGCATGTTGAATTAAAGTGAACTGCATTTTCCTTCACTATGCTAATTTTACTTACGTTTCCAGTCTACTCAGTAAATAGTCAAAGCAAAACAACACTGAATCAAAGCTTTTAATTGAATGTTCTTGAATGTCTCAATCAATGTGATTATCTCAGTACAGCACAAGGTTACATACATTTGAATAGAGGCAGAAAGTAAACCTGCCTTTGTTTCTGAAGTATCATTAATCACGTCCATGAATTTATAATTACTTGTACTTGTTACTTGTAGACTCAACAAGAGCCATCTGAGCTGCACTTACAGTATCTCTTAAGAGTCTGACAGAAAACAGAATAGATCAGATGTGGTCGGGAGTGTCATCTAATGAATTTCATTTTATTGGTGTTTTTTGTAATTATCTCTGAATTCAGCGTTCAGATAAATCAAATAGCTGTTATTTATCAAATAGTAGACATTTTTTCGACTTGGCTCAAAACAGAAAATCTTCCTCTTTCAGGACGTGTGTTCAACGGCTCAGGCAAACCCATCGACCGTGGGCCCAGTGTTCTGGCTGAGGACTACTTGGACATTATGGGTACAACCTCAAT
Organism: Chromis chromis; assembly: GCA_900302755.1. Classification (NCBI taxonomy): domain Eukaryota; kingdom Metazoa; phylum Chordata; class Actinopteri; family Pomacentridae; genus Chromis; species Chromis chromis. The sequence continues at coordinate 3,504 of OMNN01042958.1, forward strand.
TAACTGTGCTATTCCTGTTGTTTATTGGGGTATTTTCTATGCCAAATTGATGACTTTAACCAAAATGCAACATTCAAAACGTACAATTTTATTGTTTTATTTATAAACAAAAAAGTATGAAATTGTGGCTCAGCTCACTCAGCTGCAGTTGTTAACTGTTGCAGCTGGTATACAGTTGTGCATGTGAACCCCAGAGAGCACGCAAAGCTTCTATACACCCATTAGCCAAAACATTCGATCCCTTTGTGGTCCTAAAACAGCTTTGACCCATCATGGTCTAGACTCCACGGACCTCTGAAGGTGTCCTGTGCTGTCAGGCACCAAGACAGCAGGATCAGCAGATCCTTTGAGCCCTGGAAGTTGTGAGGTGGAGCCTCCATGGATTGGACTAACACAGATGTTTGATCACATTAATATCTAAGGGATTTGGAAGCCAAATCATCACATCTCACACATCTCTTTATCATGATCCTCAAAACAAGCATGTTGCATGTTTTGCTGAAAGAAGCCACTGTCATCAGAGAATACCACTTGAAGGGGGGGGGATTGCTCTGCAACAGAATTAAGGTGCTACATGTCAAAGTAGCATCCACATGAATGCCAGGAGCCAAAGTGCATCACATTGGCTCTGCCAGCTTGCACCAGTACATCCTGGTGCCATCTTTTCCCCAGGTCAATGATGAACATGCACCCTCCTACATGATGTAAACAAAAATGTGATTCATCAGACCAGACCACCTTCTTTGATTGCTGCATGGTTCAGTTCTGACACTCACTGTAAGCACTTTAAATGGTGGACGGGTGTCGGCATGTGGCTGCTCAGCCCCATACGCAATACGCTTTGTGTTACAGTAGCTCCTCTGGGGGACTCGCTCCCCTCACACATATATGAGCCTTGGGCACCCATACTCTTCTTGCCGTTTCAATGACAGTTCTTCGTTGTACCACTTTTGGTGGTACTGTCCACTGCCTACTGGGAACACCTCACAAGACCTGCTGCTTTGGAGATACTCAGACTTAATTGCCTTCACGTTACAAGTTGGTCCTTGTCAGAGTCACTCAGATTCTTGCACTGCCCATTTCCCCTTCTTCAACACATCAACTTCAAAAACTGACTGTTCACTAACTGCTCAATGTTATTCACCTGTTTATGTTTTTTTAATGTTGTGGCTGATCAGTGTAATGATGGAGCAGTTGTCTCTTTTCAATCTAACTTGATTGTATTGCATCATTATTGTGTTGCACTATTATTCTATATAACACTTACTGTTTTTAGTCTACTACCTGTGTAATGATCAGTGAAGTGTACCATATTGTTTCTCAGGGTCTCTACCTGAAACAGTGTTTTGGTGTTTTCCAGGTCAGCCTATCAATCCTCAGTGCCGCATCTACCCTGAGGAGATGATCCAGACTGGCATCTCAGCCATCGATGGCATGAATAGTATTGCCAGAGGACAGAAGATCCCGATTTTTTCTGCTGCTGGTCTGCCCCACAATGAGGTGAGACCACCACACCAATTTATTTCATTAGAGACATCCAAACTAAGGCTGGGAAATACATTGTACTCATTTTATTAATTGGAATTTTTGGTTTTGCACAATGTGAAAAATGCCAAATTGCAAAGGGGAGAAACTGATGTGTTTCCTCTGCTGTCTTTCAAACAACACCAGCGTTAGCAGTGAGAAATTGTTTTCTGGAGGCACAACAGTAACATAAGCTGTCACGGTTTCCTTGGAGACACCCGCATGTGTGAGCTTTGCCAATCAAAGACACAGCCGCTGACAACAACCAAAAAGAGAGAAGAAAGGTAGTCCTTTTACTGCAGTGGTATGGAAATGGTTCAAGTCGAATGTTGAATCAACCAACCAAAACGTGGCAGCACAACAAACCTGTTTCATCATGAGACTAAAGCAGGAGTGGAGTCGGAGTAAAGTGTGTCTCTTCAGATTCAGGCCCTGTTAAAAATCTAAAACCACTGCTAAATAAAGGTTAACATTAGCTGCCTCACTTTGAAGTGTCACCTCATATGAGCACTGAGGGAAAGAATATACAGAGACATAGTACCCAGTCTCACTGTGCTCCTTTTTTGGTATTCTTGCACAAGTGATGTCAACTACGTCAGCATCAATTGGAAAAGGAGACTGCAAGATAGAAAATGTGGCACTAGAAAGAAGTGAACTCTGACCTCTAGCCCACTGCTCATCTTTGCTTCAGACTTTATCCTCCAGGCTACATTAACAGCTACAAGCATAACATATTGAAATTACATTATTGCAGTTTTTGGCTGTACTTTTTATGACTTCAGCTCTTTTTAGACATGGGATCCATAGCATTGCTGCTTCTGTTGAAGTGACAACATTTTGTCATTCACACATAGGACACTTTTACATTATTGTTCCTCATGGCTTCATCCAAACATCCCCACCACAGTGACAGAGAGAACTGTGGGATGCTTGCGGTATTCGTCATACACGCAAGATGAGATGGTACATCTAGTGATGTATAATACATAATATTGCAATAATATACAAAAGATTAACTCTAAACTAATAACAGGTTTAATTTAATTGTCCAAACAACAGCCTAGTTTATTCATTTTTCCCTAATCACTACAAATTCTGTCCATGGGGGATGATAAACTAATTACTACTTTACCAACAGTAAAACAGAAATATCACGACAGCTGTGATGGAGCTCAGGACTCCAGTTGCTATTTAACTGCAGCTGAGAAACTGTGACTCTGTGTGAAGGCTCACCTGTGTGACACGAGGAAAAGTACATAGGGTGACTTGCCGTTAGATCCTCAGTGTTAATTTCTAATTACATTTAATTAATGAAGCTACCACTGTTATTCCCCATGCATGACTGCCTGCAGCTCTCTCTCTTTGGGGATGCCCATATGGATGTTGTTGCTCCCTGATGCTGCAGATATTTTAAAAACTTAGAGGAATTGCTGGAAGCATCAAACTAAACTTCTGCTGCCTTTACCGTTTTGAGTTTCATTAATCTGACCTGTTCAGGACCCTGTCTTCATCTCTTTATGGTCTGTCTTTATGGACATTTCAGTTTATAATAGATTGTAGAGCAAACTGCACGAGAAAGGAGTTATGTGATTTTGGCACACAAACTGTCTTGTGCTCTCTAGGATGTGTTTGGACCAATATCAGTGCTGAAGTGTGCAAAGTTTCTCCCTAATCACTTTTCACAAGTCAGAGTACTGTTGCTTGTCTGTGCCTATCCAATAATGCAGTGGCATCCAATTGAGACTTGTACCATGTTGAAAGTGATACAGAAATGTTACTAGATAGAATTGTAGTGACTTTTACGGAAACATGAGCAGGGTGCTCATTGGGACATGAAGCCGATACGTTCAGCTGTCAGTGTAATGGAATGGAGAGCATGTCTACAGTACTGTTGTTACATTGTAGTTATGCATTTTATCTTCCTACTGTGTCAAAGCTAGTGGTATTGCATCACAATAGCCCAGCCACTATGGAGTTAAAGCACAGGAAATGTTTTAGTTTAAACAGCAACTTCTTTTTTTCTAATTATTCTCTACTTAGCCATTTCTGGAGGTAAGTAAATACATGTGTTCCCAGGGTCAACTGTGAACCTTCATGATACAATTACATTTTCATTAAAAAAAACAGTTTGTCACTAGAAGTGCCCAAATCTGTTGGGCTAATTTAAGTTTATCTGTGTGGCAGTCTCACAATGGAAATGTTTGACATCGATGAGTCAAGTCATTCATCAGTGTCAGCTGTTTTTCTCATTGTCACATGACAACAGTGTTGCTTCCTTTAACGGGTTATTTGTGCCTCACTGTGTAAATGAATGACTCAGTTATTCTACATAAGTAAATGTTAGACATGTCACGAGCCTCCTACATTCCTGAATATCTCTTGATGTATAAAAGCAGTTCTGGCAGAGTCAAGCATCGGACAGAAGTTCACTCTTAAGTGCCATGGTTATCATTACGAAATAACTCCTAAATGAGGCCAACATTAAAAATACAAAAAACCCATCAGCAAGTTAAACCATGAATTCTGTGTTTGTATATGGAATCAGTTTTATGACATTTACTGACCTCCCGTTCCAGCTCCAGGGTCTGCTTTTTCTTTGTTACACACAGCTGTGCAGCACACACACTGTTATTGTAGTTGAGTGGAAAATAAACCAACAAGATCAGGTCACACTTAAAGAACAAGTGTGATCTGTTATTTCCAGCTAGATGGAGGTTTTTGTCACAGTACACTAGTTTAAGTAGGACAGCTTTGGAAACCATCCCAAGGCAAAAAAAAAATAAAAAATGAAATAAACAATGGCAACAAAGACCATTCCATTGTGTTTGGCAAAACAATATTGATTGATTCAAGCTATTGAAGCACTCCGGCACAATCGAGGTTTCTTGAATAACAGGCCATTGGCTGTTCTTGATGCTCTTCAGATAAAAAAAAAGTGGATTTAGAAACCAGCATTGACCCCTGCATTCTTCTCTTCATTGCTACAGTCCCTTCCATGTCAGTGCTCAGGGACAACATTTGATGCTGCTACTGTCATACAATGGAAAACCTTTGTTGGAACTTAACAGCACTGTATATCTTTGTGTATTTTAGGTTGTTACAACAGCCTAAAATATACACTAACACATCACACAAGACTATGTGTACACTTAATTGACTTTGGAACCTCCACCATCAGTTGTCTCCCACATGCAAATCTGTAAAAGTGATCTTAGATAGATTTAGGTGTCTTTATGTGAAGGTGCAATTAAAACCCATTCGAGTGGTTCCTGTTTCTGCATGAATGTTAAAATACACAGTAAAATCATAAATTATTTCTGTGTTTCAGCTTTTACAGCTTTGTAAGAGTACAATACTGAACGGACATATGGTATTCTATGTAGAGTTTGAGGCTTTTCATGGTTCAACAGAAACACAAAGTATTTTTCAAAACCTTATGGCTGTTCTACTTTGCATACATGCTTTTGAGTAAAGTCAGAGTCACTGCAGACTGCCATGTTAACCACTGCCATCTCTGTTAGAAGGAGTTTCCATTGTAAGTTCTTATGTTAAGTATCCACCAAATGAGTATTAATTAGCTCTACCTGAATCTGTCAGACTGAATGAGAAGAAACAAAATCAACAAGTCATAAAAAAATTGTATGTAAATAGCTCAAAGATATCTTGCTCCTGTTTAATTTATGAGCTCTAATTGGCATTTAGATCCCATTTGGCATATTAACATGGAATTCATTATAGCTGCAGCACTTCTTAATAATTGGATATACACGGCTGTAAAGTGAAGATGTCACTCACTGTGACAAACCTGCTACTAATGATCAACTCAGGCCCCTTTAACTCTACTAATCATTTTTGTCTCATTTAACTAGATGCTTTCGACTTATGGGTCGCAACTTGACTGTCATGGTTCAGTCACATCAGCTTCATTTCCAGCAGCAGCAGGCAGCAGTTTTCCCATGTACGCTTAAGCCCAAAATTATTCGCACCCGTCCCAACCAAAGACTACGCCACCTTTCCAAGAGAGGCACACAAAAGCGTTTGCAAAAACTCCCATGGTCTAAGAAGAAAGCTTTTGGTCTTCAGTTCTGTGGTTAGACGAGATGAGAATGGAGTTGTTTTGAAACAGGGACGTGGCTTTTGTTTGGAGAAAGAAAGGAGGATTATTCAACCCCAAGAACACCATTGTGACAGTCAAGCATGGCGGTTTGAATGTCATATTTTGCCATTTGTCTTTTTGTATGTGTAAAAAGTAACTTTTGCCAACATGTTCAACAACTTTAAGTGATACTATGACAACCTTTTCCAGTGTCCCCACTTGGCCAGAAAACTAGTTAATGTTGTTTCTAATGATTTTCTTAGTAAATCTGTCATAGCATCAGTTTCTTTAATCAGTTGCCCTCTTATGAGCATAAATAGAGCTGTCAGGCCCAGTCTCATCCCCACTCTGGAAACACATGATCAAAAGGTTCAGCTGTAGAACCGACCAAACAAACACGGCGTGTGTTGTCCGCCTAATGATGACCCATTTGTCATGCCATCAGGATGGTGCAAAAACCTGGCTCCTTGTTTCATTAAGCACATGTCACAGGTCATGCATGTGATGGTTTCCTCTATGGCCCAGGTGCCTGGAATCAGGGTGCATGGAGAGGTCAGGACGGATCAACACAGCAGCCACGACATTATGTGATGAGCGTGAAATTCCTCTTTCATTCCACAAATTCATGGAGTAACACGCAATGTCTTCACCCTGCTTTATAGTATTTAAGAAAATATGTCTTTATTACAGATTTATTGAAGACTAGAGAAGTTGGTTTTAAAGGATAAGGTGATAGAACCAAAACCACCAGTGAATTTATCAGAGTAACTATTATTGTCTGTGTAAATGACACATGGACTCCAAACTACTGATTCCTACATTTTAAGTTTTATTCTTTTAGAATTAAAGGATATTTTTCCTAACCAGCTGAGCACTGTAGTTTTTAGCAAACCTGACTCAAACTGCATTCAGAGTCTGATGCAGCTTATTCTTCTGTGCCACAGAGCTCCATAGTAGTCCCAAAACTGTTACAAATGCATCAGTCAGATACACTGGTTCACTGGCTGACATGTTTTGTCATCACCTGTCATTATTTTGACTGAGTCCCACATATGCCGTCTTTCTGCCTCAAATCCTTACTAGAGCTGATGTTCTCAACCTTGTGCAGCTAAAGGCACACAAAAAGGAGTAAAAGTAACCTGGGATAGCAATATGCTATATGTGTTCAGCTGTAATGACCAAAATAAATATTCTGCTCACCCTCAGTAAGACGCTGACAAAACCATGGTGGGATGGATAAGGGGCTGACACGCAGAGTAGTGTTCAAAGTTTATTAGTTTGTTCTTTGTCTTTGTGAGGGGTTACAATAGAAATAGCTGGCTCACCACATAAACAGGCAGGTCAAGGTGAAGGGCACACAATATTTGATGGCCTGTTCTGACAGAGAGATATTAATTGGCAGCCAGAATACAGGAAAGTCAACTCTAGCTCAACAGTTTAAGTAATAATAATAATATTAATAATATTAATAATCTAACCTTTATTGATCCCCTTGGGTTCCTTCCTTCTCTGCATTCATCCTATTCCAAGTTAACCTTAACTATACATACTAGGAGCAGTGGGCTGCCACGGTGCAGCACCCGGGGAGCAGTCAGGGGTTAAGGGCCTTGCTCAAGGGCCCACAGTGGTGGTGACTGGGACAAGCGGTCGCTCTCACTTTCCCACCTCAACCACTTGCCAGTCTGGGGACTCGAACCGGCGATGCACCGGTTACAAGTTCGCTTCACAAACCACTAGGACACCACTGCTCCAGTAATTAAACAAGACAAATTGGAAATTTGGTCAAGAAAGTAAATTCTAAACTGTACGCACACACTTAACAAACATCACACATCTATTATTAGACACCTGAGGAAATTAGTGCCAAACTGTGAATGACTATCTCAGATAAGTGGAAAACATGGATGACAAATTGGCAAGCAGACCCATATTTTTTTGGATATGCCCTAAAAGAGATTTTCTACTATAATCCCAAGATATGAAAGTAGACTTTGTGGATGTACTTTAAAGGAAGGACTAAATTCTATCTTCTACAAAACGTTTAAGGGCTGCCATGAAGTGTATAAAAACAAGACTGAAAGGTTGAAACCTGACCCCTATCATAAAATATTTGGATCCAATAGCTTTAGGAGCAAATAATATTTACATTAAGGCTCCAAAATCCCAAATGAAAACAGGCTGGGGTGCTGTAATGACTCACTTAACAAAGTGCCATCCATCGATACACTCCATCTGTTTGTAACACATGCATAATGTATCATGCGCTTACATGGAAGAATCTATAGGTCAAAATGGGAAACCACCAAAAATTGAACTACATTAAGTGACAAGTTGAAGTTAACATGAAATGTCAGTAAGAATATCTCTTCCCTTAAGGTTAAATGAAGGGGAAGGTATATAGGTCAAAGATGGACTATCAAGTCCCTCTAAAAGACTGTATTGTTCTGATTATTGGAAAGCAATTTGTATTTGTATTGATATTTTGTGCTCTCCATCACCCAACCATCTTTATTTTTCCTAATTAATTATTTTTCTTTGAAATGAAAACAAAAATTGAAGTAAAAATTGAAGCAAAAACAAACAAACAAACAAACTCTATGTCATGATATGCAGTTGCTTTGAGGTTTACAGTTTGTGACACATTACGTATTGCCCACAAATTAACATTTCAAATGTTTTAAACCATTTGGTTTTACTGCCCTCTGTAGCCACCTGTGTACAAATGTGTTCATCTTCAACATGCAGGTTGATTATAGATATTTTGTTTTAAAATAGAAAATAATGATAATATCCACCTTCTTTAAACTTGTATCTTACACCACTTGTTGTCGGCCATACATACCTGAACACCTCCATAGCCATTGGGACCCAAGAAGCGTTCACACTCTGCAGCGATGTCGGCCCAGCGCCACTCAAAGAGATGGACGATGGCCGTCCGTCCATGTTTGAGGTGAGGGTTGTGCTGGGCGAGACTGAGCCCGAACACGGCAACCAGAATGAACAACTTCATGCTTTCCCTGGGTGAGAGAGAAAACCACACTAACTCTCTGCCTGTCCATTACTGTATATATACACATCCTCTCTCACTCCTGCACCAATGAGAAACTGTCAATTATCACCATGGATGTTACACAGGTGCTTCTTTCTCGCGGTTTCCTAACTTTCAAAACAAGCAGAGGGAAAAAAAGCTTCAAAGCATATACAAGTCGGAAACTGAGAAACATGAAATGTACATAATGTCTTTGTCAAAATATGAAAAAGTTGCTTAGAGAAACAAAGCATATGCCAAAGAGCCCAAAGCTTTTTTATGCATTTTCTGAAACTGTAAGCAACACACTGCCTCTGCTGCATGGAATCTAATCCTCTTTGTTTAGTTTAGTTTAGTTTATTAGTTTAGTTGTCAGGGACCATGTACAAAAAATAACATTAATCTCATAGAGAAAAGATTTGTATCAGATTATAGCAGTTTGCTAGTTTCCATCTGCAGTCCCTGGTCAGGTCAACACAGAATACATACACAATACAATAAAACATATAAAATCATATCATATCACAATACACATAATAAGACTCCACACAAAGGCTACA